>VDFB02000015.1:197946815-197996425 GCA_007258455.2 Sequoia sempervirens | reverse complement strand
TGGAGTTGTTGAGAGAAAGAACCAGACTATGCAGGTGGCAACAAGAACCATGATGAAAGAAGCAAATGTACCTGATGTGTACTAGAGAGAGACAATACGCATTGTTGTTTATATTCTCAACAGAGTTCAGATCAGAGGCAACAACACAAAGACTCCTTATGAGTTATGGACTGGTAAAGCTCCTACTGTGAAATACTTTAAGGTGTTTGGAAGCAAATGTTACATTAAAAGAGATGATGAGAATCTTGGGAAGTTTGATGCTAGATGTGATGAAGGGATTTTCCTCGGATACTCAACTACCAACAAAGCATATAGATGCTTCAATAAAATATTGAGGAAGATTGTTGAGAGTGCTAATGTGAAGGTTGATGAGGATATGCACATAACTATTAAGATAAGTGAAGTTGAACTAGATGATCTTATTTGCACACCAGTACCTAAAGAGAATAAGGAAGAGGAGGAAGAAAAAATTGAAGAAGAAGAAGAAAATACACCGAAACTTGTTCTTAAGACTCCTAAGTAATTGGAGATAAGAGTGAAGGTGTGAAGACAAGAAGTAAAGTAGTAAGCGAGAGGTAAATTTGTGTTTACTTTCTAAAATAGAACCTAAGTTTTATGTGAAACATGAAAGAAAAGATTAGGATTAGGTTAGAGATATGAAAGAAAGAGTTGCAACAAATGAGAAAGAATCAGGACAGCAAATTTGGTTCCTAAACTTTTGAATAAAATATAATTGGTTCAAAGTGGGTGTTGAGAATAATTTGAATGAAAATGGTGAAGTTATAAGAAACAAAGTAAGACTTGTATGCAAAGGATACTCACAAGTTGAAGACATAGACTTTGAAGAAACAATTTCCCCGGTGGCAAGAATGGAAGCTATTAGGATGTTTTTGGCATTCTCTGCCCACAAGGATTTCAAAGTATATCTGATGGATGTCAAGTTTGCATTCTTGAATGGAGAACTGGAAGAAGTATACATGGAACAACCTGAAGGATTTCAGTTATCAGACAAACCAGATATGGTTTGTAAGTTGAAAAAGGAATTGTATGGATTGAAACAAGCTCCTAGAGCATGGTATGCTCAATTGGATAGATATTTGACACAACAAAAGTTTAATAAGGGCTCTACAAACAACAATATTTATTTCAATATGGAAGGAAACATAATGTTGATAGTGGTAGTATATGTTGATGATATCATTTTTGGAGGAAATGAAGGTATGTGTAAGAGATTTTCTGAGGAAATGAAAAAATAATTTGAAATGTTCATGATTTGTGAGTTGAATTTCTTTCTTGGTCTTCAAGTAAATCAAATTGATAAGGGGATATTCATTTCACAATCAAAATATGTGAAAGAGTTGTTAAAGAAGTTTGGAATAGATCACTTCAAACTGGTTAGTACTCCTATGGTGACCAAATGTAAGTTGAGTAAAGATGATGAATCTACTAAAGCTGATCAAAGCAAATACAAATCTATGATAGGTGGACTACTGTATCTTACTGCTACCAGACTGGATATCATGCATGTAGTATGTTTAGTTGTTAGATTTCAAGCAGAACCTAAAGAAGCACATGTTACAACTGTGAAGAGGGTATTCAAATATCTTAAAGGCACACTGGATTATGGCTTATGGTATCCCAAGGATATTGATTTCACTCTAAGTGCTTATACCTGTGTGTGTGTTAAATGTGTAAAGTTAGTATCAACACAAACCTTAATGAAATGATTTATATTAAAGATTCAAAGTAAAGAATCTACTCTAAATTACAATAAAACGAATATTTTAAGAACGTCTCATTGTCCTCTATTCTTAATTATTCCTTTAACATCTTGGCCCTTAGATTTCTATGTGCACAAAGGCTATTAGAATGACACTTAAGAAATGAGATTAGTATTCAACATGCAAGTTAATTAAATTCCTACATGAAACTAAATGGTAGAAATGATGATGGATATTATGATGAATGATGGATGATTATGATGAATGGTAGGTGACTATGATGAATGGACAAACAATGGTGGATACTATGGTAGTGATCTATATGATTCTATAAATGATTCTACATATGCTCAAATGCAAACTCTAAATATACTAATCTAAAATGCAACTATGATGCAAATGATAAAATAAAATGCAATTATGAAGCAAAGTGTTAGTCTAAGATATAACTATGATGCAAAACATGATATAAAAACTAATTATAAGACTCCAAAGTGCTCCCAAGCTCAAACGATAAACCTGCATGATAACTCTATTCAAAAGTGGATGCAAAATACAATTCCAAAGGGTTGTATTTATAGCCTTTTCTAAGCATCTTGTGAGGTGGCAATAATCAATGGTCCAAATTTGAACAAGAAGAATGGATGGTGGAGATGGAGAGAATCAAGATGTCCCCTTGACCAAAGACAACATGCCATTTGGATGGAAGAATCTCTTGATCAATGGGAAACATGCCAAATGGATGGAAGACTCAAGTGTAGGAAGAAAAGACCATATGTTTGAAAATTGGTGGAAGATAATTCTAATTAAAAATTATAATTATTTAATTTCATGTGACCTTGGTGAGGTGGTATGAAAAGTCGAAGATACTTCTAATTAAAAAATAGAATTATTAGAATGTACCCTTGACCAAGGGCAACATGCCAAATGGATGGGAGAATCAAGTGTGTGAGGAATAAGCCATGTGTTTGAATGCCAAATGTGTGGGAGAATCAAGTGTGAGGAATAATCCATGTGTTTGAAAATAATTCTAATTTAAAAATTATAATTATTTAATTTCATGTGACCTTGGTGAGGTGGCATAAAAATTTGTAGACATGTGCTTGAATTCCTAATATGAGATTAGTGAAACTTAATTAAATAAAACAAACTTTAGAAATTCGTTTATTTAATTAAATTAGAAGAATATGATTTTTTAGATTTGAAGAATTAAAGGATATGAACAGTATAAATAAATTGTGAATTTATTTATATGTAGTCGAATATTAATTAAATAACTAGTATTTAATTAATTAAATGTTGTGACCGATTTTAGGTGTATACATTTTGCCCCTCTTTGAAGTAATGTGTTTATACGTTGCTTCAAAGAAATTTTTGATACCGATGCCAAGAAAATAAAAATTTTGATGCCCCAAATGTTGATTTTTAGGTGTTGATGGATATATGCCCCCTCGACAGATAAATTGGTGAACTTTTGAATTTTTAGGATTTTTTCTTTTTTTTGAAAATTTTGATGATTTGATGATGATCTCAAAATTTTATGCCTCAGAAATAATTTATCTCCCAAAAAATGATGTATAAATAAATTCGTAATTTATTTTTATTGTTTTGCAATATCAAACATCATGGAAGTAGTACTCAGGTCATCATGGTCTAAAATATACTATTGATGCTTGTACCCACTTTCAACATTTTAAAGGCCCAACGATGATAAAAAGCACAACAAATTAGCTGTTACAAATGACAAATTTTGCACATGAGATCTGCATGGTTAGAGTAGATTTCATCCATGTTAGTTTGCATTTGTATTTATGGGGTTTCCAAAGCTGCAACAATGATGCTATTTCTCACATTAATGGATTGAGTACACTTGAAATTACCAAAAACACATCATTTTCATATAGTTGCGCCAATCTAAAAGCAATATGCGCTAGAGAAAGTGTCGTTTGCGCCAAAAGCCTCACGTTCGAACCTACGAACATAAATTTTTTAGAATGTTAAAAAAATGGGGCAGGACCCCATGGTGGGCGCCATTTTGTGTGTGTGTCAAATGTGTAAAGTTGGTATCAACACAAACTTTAATGAAATGATTTATATTAAAGATTCAAAGCAAAGAAGCTACTCTAAATTGCAATAAAATGAATCTTTTAAGAATGCCTCATTGTCCTCTATTCTTAATGATTCCTTTAACCTCTTGGCTCTCAGATTTCTATGTGCACAAAGGCTATTAGAATGACACCTAAGAAACGAGATTAGTATTTAACATGCAAGCTAATTAAATTCCTACATGAAACTAAATGGTAGAAATGATTATGGATATTATGATGAATGATGGATGATTATGATGAATGGTGGGTGACTATGATGAATGGAAAAATGGTGGTGGATACTATGGTGGTGATCTATATGATTCTATATATGATTCTACATATTCTCAAATGCAAACTCTAAATATACTAATCTAAAATGCAACTATGATGCAAAGGATGACATAAAATGCAACTATGTAGCAAAGTGTTAGTCTAAGATCTAACTATGATGCAAAACATGATATAAAAACTAATTATAAGACTCCAAAGTGCTCCCAAGCTCAAACGATAAACCTACATGATAACTCTATTCAAAAGTGGATGCAAAATACAATGCCAAAGGGTTGTATTTATAGCCCTTTCTAAGCATCTTGTGAGGTGGCAATAACCAACAGTCTAGATTCGAGCAAGAAGAATGGATGGTGGAGATGGAGAGAATCAAGATGGTGTCCCCTTGATCAAAGACAACATGCCATTTGGATGGAATAATCTCTTCACTAATGACATGCCAAATGGATGGAAGACTCAAGTGTGGGAAGAAAAGACCATGTGTTTGAAAATTGGTGGAAGATCATTCTAATAGAATTATTCAATTTCATGTGACCTTGGTGAGGTGGCATGAAAAGTTGTAGATAATTCTAATAAAAAATTAGAATTATTAGAATGTCCCCTTGACCAAGGGAAACATGCCAAATGGATGGGAGAATCAAGTTTGTGAGGAATAAGCCATGTGTTTGCATGCCAAATGTGTGGGAGAATAAAGTGTGTGAGGAATAAGCCATGTGTGAAAATAATTCTAATTTAAAAATTAGAATTATTTAATTTCATGTGACCTTGGTGAGGTGGCATAAAAAGTTGTAGACATGTGCTTGAATTCCTAATATGAGATTAGTGAAACTTAATTAAATAAAACAAACTTGAGAAATTTGTTTATTTAATTAAATTAGAAGAATATGTTTTTTTTTAAGATTTGAAGAATTAAAGGATATGAACAATATAAATAAATTGTGAATTTATTTATACATAGTCGAATATTTTTTTATTTTTTTAAGGCTGAAATTGGGTAGCCGTCCCTATAAGTGCGGTGCCAATAAACTTTTAAGCATTGTGGAGCTGGCTGTGTGACAAGCCCTCCTAGGTACCAGGAGATTGGGGAGACTAGACCTAAGTGACCAACCTCTGTAGGAAGGAATTGTAGGCTAGGGCTAGCCCCCATAGTCAAATATTAATTAAAATAAATGTGCCATTTAATTAATTAAATGTTAATGATCGATTTTTTTAGGTGTATACATTTTTGCCCCTATTTGAAGTAATGTGTTTATCGTTGCTTTTAGGAAAGAATACGATCTAGATGCCAAAAGAAAATAAATAGAGGTGGGGAGACTAGACCTAAGTGACCAACCTCTTTGCAATAGAAAGATTTAGCCAGAGCTGGAACCCAACCCCATGAGTGAATGGTAATTAAATAGCTAGTATTTAACTAATTAAATGTGATGATTGATTTTAGGTGTATACATTTTTCCCCTCTTTGAAGTAATGTGTTTACATGTTGCTTCAAAGAAAAATTTGATACTAATTCTTAGGAAAATTTTTGATGCCCCAGACGATGATTTTCGGTCTTGTGGATATATTCCCCCTCATTGAGATAAAATTGGTGAATTTTTGATTTTTTTTGAAAATTTTGATTATTTTTTTATCATTTAATGATGATCTCAAAATTTTATGCCTCAAAAATGATTTATCTCTCAAAAAATGATGTAAATAAATTCGTAATTTATTTATATTGTTTTGCAATATCAAACATCATGGCAGTAGTACTTAGGTCATCAAGGTCTAAAATATACTATTGATGCTTGTACTCACTTTCAACATTTTAAAGGCCCAATGATGATAAAAAGCACAACAAATCAATTGTTACGAATGAAAAATTTTGCATACAAGATTTGCATGGTTAGAGTAGATTTCATCCATGTTAGTTTGCATCTATATTTATGGGATTTTCCAAAGCTGCAACAATGATGTTATCTCTTGCATTAATGGATTGAGTACACTTGACATTGCCAAAAATACATCATTTTCATATAAGTTTAAGCCAATTTGAGCTTAATATGCTAGAAAGTCATTCTTCAAAAGTCTCCGCGTTCGAACCTACAAACATAATTTTTTGAAGAATGTTAAAAAAATGGGGCAGGACCCCATGGTGGGTGCCATTTTGTGTGTGTGTCAAATGTGTAAAGTTAGTATCAACACAAACCTTAATGAAATGATTTATATTAAAGATTCAAAGCAAAGAAGCTACTCTAAATTGCAATAAAATGAATATTTTAAGAACGTCTCATTGTCCTCTATTGTTAACAATTATTTTAACCTCTTGGCCCTCAAATTTCTATGTGCACAAAAGGTTATTAGAATGACACTTAAGAAACAAGATTAGTATTTAACATGCAAGCTAGTTAAATTCCTACATAAAACTAAATGGTAAAAATGATGATGGATATTATGATGAATGATGGATGCTTATGATGAATGGTGGGTGACTATGATGAATGGAAAAAAGGTGGTGGATACTATGGTGGTGATCTATATGATTCTATATATGATTCTACATATGTTCAAATGAAAAATCTAAATATACTAATCTAAAATGCAACTATGATGCAAAGGATGACATAAAATGCAACTATGAAGCAAAGTGTTAGTCTAAGATCTAACTATGATGCAAAACATGATATAAAAATTAATTATAAGATTCCAAAGTGCTTCTGAGTTCAAATGATAAACTTGCATGATAACTCGATTCAAAAGTGGATGCAAAATACAATGCCAAAGGGTTGTATTTATAGCCTTTTCTAAGCATCTTGTGAGGTGACAATAATCAACGGTCGAAATTCGAACAAAAAGAATGGATGGTGGAGATGAAGAGAATCAAGATGTTGTCCCCTTGACCAAAGACAACATGCCATTTGGATGGAAGAATCTCTTGACCAATGGGCAACATGCTAAATGGATGGAAGACTCAAGTGTGGAAAGAAAACACCATGTGTTTGAAAATTGGTGGAAGATAATTCTAATTAAAAATTAGAATTATTTAATTTCATGTGACCTTGGTGAGGTGGCATGAAAGGTTGAAGATAATTCTAATTAAAAATTATAATTATTAGAATGTACCCTTGACCAAGGGAAACACGCCAAATAGATGGGGGAATCAAGTGTGTGAGGAATAAGCCATGTGTTTGAAAATAATTCTAATTTAAAAATTAGAATTATTTAATTTCATGTGATCTTGGTGAGGTGGCATAAAAAATTTAGAAATGTTCTTGAATTACTAATATGAGATTAGTAAAACTTAATTAAATAAAATAAACTTTAGAAATTTGATGCAGAGTGGTAGGGGAAGCAACACCTTTTCTCAAAAACTTCTCTCAAACACTCCATGTGCACACATCTTTTCACTATTCTTTTCAACAAAGAAACTTAATCACCAACATGACTCTCTCATCCAGAAATCACTATAGGACTTGGGGATTATTTGAATACTCCAAACATGACAAATCATCACAAACATATTTTGCACACAAAAACACTCACTCTCCCATCGCTTCCAAACAAGCCATGCATTCTTGTCGTATAGGCCAAACAAGAGAGTCATGATTAAATCTTGTTAAATCAAGAACCAGACCAAAGAGAAAATGGTTTTAGAAATCTAACATCAACCCCTAAAAATCCCCAAAATCACAAAACCAAACACTAACAATAAATGATTCAAAAGAATGATCTTCAAGGCACCAAAGAGGCTTAACTAGGCCTGTACAAGGAAAGATTCAACTTGTCAAGGAACACCCACAATACCCCTAAGATTTTAGAAGGTTAAAAATGTAAGACCAATTCACACCCTACATCCATTATATTTCTTGTTACCTATTTTTCACTTTGAGCTCAAGCGGTGGTGAATGAAGTTCATCATTTATAGGTACAAAAATTTTCATGTTTTGCTGATTAAGTGTTCATTGATCATCATTGAGATCATCTTACATATGAATCATAGTTTTATTGTGCAAACATTTATAACAAAAAATTGAGAAAGTTTGCATAGTAATGCTTTTATTCATTTTGTAAAAATGTTGAATCCCACACAAGCCGTGGGAGTAACTCATTTTGATTTTTACAATCAAATAAAGGGTGCATAAGCAATGGTATGCTATACAACTGAAAATAACGAAAGCATAGGGTAGAAGGTGATTCGTCATTGCCTGGAATGATGAATCATTGACAGTTGAGGTTTTCAGTTGTGACGCCAGCTCAAGCTCCGTTTCCCATTTCAGCTCCAGCTCCACATACCTGCAAGTTTGAGGGAAATGTTGTTAGAGCAATGTGAATCAAATCCTATCATATACCTACGCTACCAACAGAAATATAGTATACATTTAATCAGGCATCCATTAGATGATTTCACTGTTCAAAAGAAAAAGAATTCAATGGAAGCTTTCAACTTATTTTATTTTGTTAACATGTTTGTTTCAGTGTGCAGGTACAGATTCATCATGTTCGTGGTTATTTTATCAGATATGTGGAGTAAAACGGGCTCCCACAAGGGTTGAGCTCGACATATCAAGGAAAATACACTCATAGGTTTCATACGGAGTCATGAATATTGATAATAGTCATTAAAAGCATCAATGCAACACTCATCAGTTTCATATTCTTTTCAGATCTATTTTACATTTTTACATTATATCTAAGTGAAACATAGAGCCTCTTTGCATTGTAGAGAAACAGAATATTCAAGCATTGGAGTGTTTTTATAATTCCAGAAGCATATCATCGTAATCATGATCATGGAGTATAACAGATTTGCAATAATCCAATCCTTTACAAGTTTTTTTAACAAAAAGCACAATTTTTCCTTAGTCAACATTTAAAAGGTATGGAGGATACAGATTCATCAATGATATGTTTGTTTCAGTGCTAAATGAGATCATGCTATAGGGGAATGTCTTCATCACTTCGACTGTGTGCAGTTTATTAAGTCATGAATCTTAAAGATAAGCCCAACTGCTGCTAACAAAGTTGAGAGAAATTCAGATTTAGTGATATTCACAACTATTTTTTTTTAATAAACAAATGAGAGTTCTAGCTGTTACCAGTCATTGACATGCTAGTAAGGTTCAAATCAAAAGTTACAACCACTTATTGTGGATACAATGTAATGGAATGATATATTACTATGTAGCTATAATCATGAGTTTAAATGCAACTTTCTGAGAAATAGCAACATATAATGTCAGTACTGTGAGAAGCAGATATGCAAGTGCATATGAAATGTTCAAAGGTTATGTATGAAAGCTGAATTGAATGTTTCATTGCAAATTTCTGATTGAGAACACTTACAAGCTTTCATTCTTAATGAGAATTTCCATACAAAACAATAGAAAATGTAAATAATTTCTTCTTCTTTATTGAAGGTTTCAAGACAAAGCAGTTACAAAGAGTTGTAGCCAACTTTCAATATTGTGTCGTGATAATGATCATGGTGAAAGTTTTTTACGGAAACTAGTGGAAGATTTTACAAAAAAGATAATGCATAGCTACAATGAAATTGGTATATAATACAATTTCAGTTAAAATCCTTCAAATTTTGGTTCATACATCATGAAATCTGAGACATAAAATTTCATGGGCCTAGCCATATATCATCATAAAAAAATCAAGACACGATACATAGAAGAAGAGAATGATTTGGGTTTCGAGTTTTTCTCATATCTATGGAAGTCTTTCAAGCATAAGGAAATCATTGGAGTGACAAATAGCTATACATAAATTTACGAGCAAAGACTTGAAATAAGCGTTGGCTAATATCAGATTCACCGGCAATGGCGACATGAAGAGTTGAAAATTATACAAGAAAGGGAAGTATTGAGCTTACCAGTGCTGTTATTATGTCATGTTTCCAAAATTTTCTTTTGCATCATATCTTTGTTAGTATAAATCAAGCTCAGTTCTCAGCAATGGCAGCCAAAATCAACAGATACAGAGCATAGAGGAAGTAAAGATACAAAAAATATCAGCTTATGGTCATGGCTGCAGCCAAGAAACCAAAGAATGGGGTTGAAATTAGAAAAGAAGTCCAATTTTCTGTCAAAAGAAAGATTTACCATGTTTCTCCTGCATGTTTCACATGTCAATCAGCATAAAAACATGGTTTGAGCTTCAAAACGGCTCTCAGAACTTCAGACCCTAACTCATGGTGGCGCTTCCTCTCCAAGCAAGAAGTCAAATGAGAAAATGGAAATGATTAGGGTTCACTCGTTTTAGGTTTCTTTTTGTTTCCCTTCATCATTTCTTTTGAACCGTGAATATTGACTTCTAAGTCAATTAAAAAATTATGCAAATTTTGAAGGGACCGAATTTAGTATCTTAGGAGACATGTATTTATCATATGATATATGATATGAATAATATAAGAAATATGCAGCCATACGAAAACATGGAGTCTTCTTTACTTATAACTGGCGGAAATTATATACCTTGAAATATTGATTTATGCTGAGAATAGTGGCGGATTTTGGAATATGCATGGACTCATGTTTATAAAATCAAAGTTCCATTTTAGATTAATTAAAAAAAAAAATTATGCTTTGCATTACATTTTGTAAAGTTAATAAATTAAATGATAAGATATAAATCATTTAATTTATTTAACTATTTCGGATGCAAGTATTAAATATTAGGTGAAATGGAATTCTTGTTCGCATGGGCAAATTGATAAAAACAAGGTGGTTTTTGCATGCTTTAACCCACTTTTTCAGGGATTTTAGTTCAGTTTGAGTTGCAGATCAATTACATGCCTTATGACTGCTAGTTCGAGATTGGTACACTCATTTTTGCATGAGTTTGAACCACATTTTCAGGGATTTTTATTTTGGGATTGTCATCTTTTCACTTTCAGATCACTTTCAGTTGCTTATTCATGCACTTTGGAGTGCCTTCATTGTATATATATTGAAAAAGTTTATCTTTTTCAATTTAGTTCTTGTTTTCTACCTTTGCCTTCAGCAAAGAAGACTATCTTGTAACTCAGCATTTTACAGATTAATACAGTAGCAGGTTATTATAGGTTAATCAAGTTTCATTAATTTGTAGAGCTTTCCTTTTACCTTTGAGTGCGCTAAAGTGTTTTCCTTCAGAATCTCAGGTGTCATGCTATGTGAATTTGATAAGGAATTTGTCATGTTTAATCTCAGAAACCTTTATTTTCCCACCTCATTTCATATGTGTTGGTATACAATCAAGTTGATTCCATAGGTTGTATGTTGTGCATTTGGCTTACTTTACTATTTTAGTTGTGAAGACATTCTTTTCCTTCAAAGATAGTAATGAAGTCAAGCCTTCATATAAATTATTTATGTGGTTAAACTGTTCAGATTTAGTTGTGCGAATAGGATTATTGAAGTGTAATTGTGAAACAGGTTGCATGCAATACCATCATTTAGGTGCATCACTGAGGTTTTAATTTGAGTTCATGCATTCAGTTTAGTCCCTTTTACCCTTTTCTCAGAATAAATTATTCGAGTATCAAATTAACCATCATATAGGAAGCCGGCCTAGAATCCAGAGATTGATCCTCAAAATTAGGCAACCCATAGGCCTGAGGATCATTCCATGTTTGAACAGATTGCTGAATTGACTATTGTCAAAGCGTTTGGAGTTACCGGAAGTTTGATTGACAACATTTTACTTCAAATACTCAGAAATAAAAAAAATGCTTACAAATGATCATTTTCTGACTATTTCAAGGTAAAACCAGACCTAGGGCATCACATAACTTTTGAAAACCTTCACCTTTCCTCCTAAAACCAATTGAATCATGTAAAGGACCCTTAAATCCACCATTCCACCAAAAATTAGAATTTTCCTATGGTGGAATGGTGAATTATGAACATATTTGTGAACAAACCCTTGTTTTGAAGAATTTCAAACCCTTTGGCAGTAAAATGGATGTAACTTGCTCAATTCTTAATGAAATTAACTCAAATCACTGCCAAAGGAAAGAAGACTCTCCCCTCTATCAAACCATATGAATTATAGGGTCATAAAATTCTGCTATAGGTTGTACCAATCGAAAGAACAGTCAAAAATACTGTAAAAACTAGAAAAAATAGAGTTCTTATTAAATGCTCCAAAACTTCAAAAATCCAACAACAGCCCAGACTTGACCCAAGGGAGGTTTTTTAAACATTCTCCCACCTTCCCTAACAACCCTCAACTGATTTTTTAAAAGAGGGAACTGTTGGTTAGTGAAATTACATCATTATGGTGAAATTACACCAACTTACAATATGACAACTTTGCAATTTTGGAGCAACTTTCAATACTAAAGACCTATGACCTAAAAAAACATACAAATAACCTTGAAACAACATTATTACATTTTCAAGACCCCAAACCTTGCACACTTACACACAAATTCATGTTTTTGCCTTCAAGGGCTACAAAAGCAACTTTGAGTGCAAGATTGCATTGTTGCACATTTTAACTCAAAAATTGAAAACTCAACGTAGAACCTATCCAATGGTCTTATTAGACCTTATTGAAGATGAGAAACACTCAAAAGACTCAAAAATACTCTTTCTAACCTATTCACCATCAAAGAATCCAAAATGGAGGTTGAGATGTAGGTGCACCATACACCCCCCCTGGAAAATACTCATGCCCCATGAGTTGTTGCTGATACCACTGTCTCCAAGCTTCAAAGATGCTCCATTGGTCCAAAAATCCACTCCACTAGTTTGTGTTCATAGATTGTGCAATTTTCCTTGCACTTCTATCACCTTGGAATGTGTTCACATAAGCATTTTTCCTTTCCTCTGTTCTCAGACCTGCAAACAGTATTTCACCTTTTCTCTGACCAAGATTTGATGGTTTATGATGGTCTACACCTTCAAACAAATATGGATTAGTAAATTTATGATTTGTATTATTTTCTTTGTCATGCACATGCCTGCAACTATCTTTAAGACCCTATTTTTTCTATCCTTTATTGTCTACCCTAGCAAGTTGCTTTGTCACTATTATATCAGACTTTTGCACTGTTATGCCTGCAAACTTTATTTGTTTCTCAAACCTGATCTCAACCACAAGGAATTCAATGGTTCCTACTAGCACATTCTCATGCAAATCCACTATCCTCACCTTCTTTACCTCTGTATTTTCCTTTACATCTGTTATCCCTACATTTTTAGTCCTAGAACTGATTACATGATCATAATATTTGTTTTCCTTTATCACATTTATAGGTTCCTTCTTGCCACACATTATTACCTTTTCCTTACCTTTAACATCTTCTACAAGAGGAGTCAACACAAAAGGACAACCATCTTTAACTATAGTGTAGGTATTTTCCCTACCATCATACAAAGCTCTTTTGTCATATTGCCAAGGTTTGCCTAATAGGAGATGACAACAATCCATTGGAAGGACATCACACACAACACTATCATGATAACCATCAATCTAAAAATCCACAATAGCCTTTTCATTCACCAACAAAGATTGATCATCATTCAACCATGAAATTTTATAAGGACATTCATGAGGAATTTTTTTCAAGCCTAACTTGTTTACCATCTCACATGACACCATATTTTCAGTTGAGCTAGAATCAATCACCACTCTACATACCTTGTCCTTTCACTTACAATTTGTCTTGAAGAGACTTTTCCTTTGCAAAGGTGCTTCCTCTTTTGCTGCCTTCAAGATTGTTTTTCTCACCATCAACATTTCCCCTACCTCAGGATCTACATTCTTACTTGTGGAACAATGACTTTCACATTTCTCTTCCTGAACCAATTGTACTCTCCTATCAATCTTCTTGTCTCCACTGAATGAACTACCAAACCTCTTAGGACATTTCCATGAAGGATGGCCAAACTCATTGCATGTGTAGCACCTTCCTACAAAATCATTAGAACCTCTACCAATACCAAACCTTCCTCTACCTCTAAAACCAAAACCACCTCTAGAATCAACATTGTGATCTTTACCTTTGTTTGCTCCTTCTTGATCTTCATTTGGCTGCTTTGATGTAGAAGGTATTCCTCTTCCTCTTGCACTAGGGCCACCTCTTCCTCTCACTGATTTCTCTTGTCTCCTCTTAAGCTTCTCCTCCACCCTGATTGCCATTTGATAACAATCCTCTACACTCCTAGGGTTAGCCAAAACCAATTCATCCTGTATATTAAGCCTCAAACCACCAATATATCTAGCAACTTTTTCATCTTCATTCTCATGATGACCAGATCTTAGACTCAATTTATAAAACTCCTCAATATAAGAATTAACATCATTTCCCTTTGTCTTAAGTTTTGCAATTTCTTAAACAACTGAACTTGATGATCCTTGGGTAAGAATTTACCTTTGATTTTAGATATCATCTTGTCCCATGATGTGATCTTAGACTTCCCTTGTTTCCTCCTCTCAGACTGAAAGTAATCCCACCATACCAAAGCATGACCCTGCAACTTAGTCTTTGCAATCCTTACTCTTTTCTCCTCAGGAACTTCATCACATTCAAAATGATTATCTAATGCAGCGATCCAATCAAGTAGTTCTTCATCATTTAAACTACCACCATATTTAGGAACATCAAGTTTTACCTTAGGCTTGTCATCTTTCACTACCTTCAACAACTTTGCAATTCTTTGGTCCTCTGGATCAAGTTCTTCTTCAATGTCTTCAAATTCATCTTCTTCCTCTTCATCTATCTCACTACTCTCTTCAACATCTATTCTCTTGTTTGTCTCCAAGGCTATAATCCTTTCTTCTAACTCTTCAAGTTCCCTTGCATGCCTATATTTCATCTCCTTCATCTCTTTAGCCATATCTTTGTTCTTTTAAGGAATCTTGTCAACCATGCCTCTTCTTCAACCTACAAAATACAAACCAAAATCTACTCCCTGCTCTGATACCACTATGATGCAAAGTGGCAAGGGAAGCAACACCTTTTCTCAAAAACTTCTCTCAAACACGCTATGTGCACACATCTTTTCACTATTCCTTTCAATAAAGCAACTTAATCACCAACATGACTCTCTCATCCAAACATCACTATAGGACTTGGGGATGATTTGAATACTCCCAACATGACAAATCATGATTAGACAAACAAATTTTGCACACAAAAAGACTCACTCTCCCATTGGTTCCAAACAAGCCATGCATTCTTGTAGTATAGGCCAAACATGAGAGTCATGATTAAATCTTGTTAAAGCAAGAACTATACCAAAGAGAACTAGTTATAGAAATCTAACATCAACCCCTACAAATCCCCAAAAGCACAAAACCAAACACTAACAACAAATTATTCAAAAGAATGATCTTCAAGCCACCAAAGAGGCTTAACTAGGCCTGTACAAGGAAAGATTCAACTTGTCAAGGAACACCCCAACACCCCTAAAGACTTTAGCAGGTTCAAAAATGCTCCCCAAGACCCAATTCACACCTTACATCCATTCTATTTACTTAAAATACTCAGAAATAAAAAAAATGCTTACAAATGATCATTTTCTAGACTATTTCAAGGTAAAACTAGACCTAGGGCATCACATAAAATTTGAAAACCTTCATCTTTCCTCCTAAAACAAATTGAATCATGTAAAGGACCCTTAAATCCACCATTCCACTAAAAATTAGAGTTTTTCTATGGTGGAATGGTGAATTATGAACATATTTGTGAACAAACCCTTGTTTTGAAGGATTTCAAACCCTTTGGTAGTAAAATGGACATAACTTGCTCAATTCATAATGAAATTAACTCAAATCACCGCAAAAAAAAAGAAGGCTCTCCCCTCTATCGAACCATATGAATTAGAGGGTTTTACAATGCTGCTATAGGTTGTACCAATCAAAAGAATAGTAAAAAATGTTGTAAAAACTAGAAAAATAGAGTTTTCTTCTTATTAAATGCTTCAAAACTTCAAAACTGCCAACAACAGCCCAACCTCAACCCAAGGGAGGATTTTAAAACATTCTCCCACCTTCCCCAACAGCCCTCAACTGATTTTTTAAAAGAGGGAACTGTTGGTTAGTGAAATTACATCATTATGGTGAAATTACACCAACTTACAATATGCCAACTTTGCAATTTTGGAGCAACTTTCAATACTAAAGACCTATGACCTAAAAAACCATACACATAACCTTGAAACAACCTTATTACATTGTCAAGACCCCAAACCTTGCATACTTACATACAAATTCATGTTTTTTCCTTCAAAGGCTATAAAAGCAACTTTTAGTGCAAGATTGCATTGTTGCACATTTTAACTCAAAACTCGAAAACTCAACCTAGAACCTATCCAATGGTCTTATTAGACCTTATTGAAGATGAAAAACACTCAAAAGACTCAAAAATACTCTTTCTAACCTATTCACCATCAAAGATCCAAAATGGAGGTTGAGGTGTAGGTGCTCCTGCACC
Organism: Sequoia sempervirens; assembly: GCA_007258455.2. Taxonomy (NCBI): domain Eukaryota; kingdom Viridiplantae; phylum Streptophyta; class Pinopsida; order Cupressales; family Cupressaceae; genus Sequoia; species Sequoia sempervirens. The sequence continues at coordinate 197,979,920 of VDFB02000015.1, read as the reverse complement.
AAAATTTGTTTATTTAATTAAATTACAAGAATATGATTTTTTAGATTTGAAGAATTAAAGGATATGAACAATATAAAAAAATTGCAAATTTATTTATACGTAGTCGAATATTAATTAAATAACTAGTGTTTAATTAATTAAATGTTGTGACCGATTTTAGGTGTATACATTTTGCCCCTCTTTGAAGTAATGTGTTAACACATTACTTCAAAGAAAATTTTTATACTGATGCCAAGAAAATAAATTTTTCGATGCCCCAGATGTTGATTTTCAGGTGATGACGGGTTATGCCCCCTCGGGAGATAAATCGGTGAATTTTTGAATTTTTAGAATTTTTGAAATTTTTTGAAAATTTTGATGATTTGATGATGATCTCAAAATTTTATGCGTTAGAAACGATTTATCTCTCGAAAAATGATGTATAAATAAATTTGTAATTTATTTATATTGTTTTACAATATCAAACATCATGAAAGTTGTAGACACGTGAAATTGACATCATGCATTTGATTAGGTCATATTCATCCATTCATCAAATAAATCAAGTTTATTTATTCAATCTTCTAAGGTCATCCATTTAAATTGAATAAATTAACTTTATTTAAGTCTATCATCACCTTCCTTGATTAAATAAATCAAACCTTTATTTAATTAAGTCTGAAATCACCTTTCATCTCCCTTTGATTTAATTTAAATCCCTAAATCTAAGTCAAATGGGTCAAAGCACCTAATCATCATCTTAACTAATCTAATCCTGATTAATCTAATCTAATCACCCATCATATCCTCTAGCTTTTCCCACTTGCACAAATAAATCAATTTATTGATTTATTAAATTCATCATTTTTCATCAACATGGCATCTTTTGAGAATATTCCTCAAATTTGAATTCAAAAACAAGTTGACATGTACATCCAACAAAGTATTTATGAGCTCTTACATGGCTCTTGCATGTCCCTTTGCAAAAGTCAAAATCGACATTTAACTCTCAAATTCAAATTTGAATCTCCGCCTCTTGGGCACATTGACCAAAACTTGCACATTCCTCAACCTATCACAAGGTGACAAGTGGCTTCATCTCATTGGTCAAATCATTATCCCACATTGCTCTATTTTGAGCTCTCTTCCAATTTGAAAATCTATAAATGAAAGCTTCATTCTTCATCAACCCATCTACAATCTCATGCAACGTCACTCTCTTCAATTGAGAACTGATTTTGTCCACCTCATATCATCTTCAAAGCAGTTTCATATCAACATATCATGGAGTTTAGCAAGGATTGGGAAAGGGCTTCTTTCCATAGAAGCACCAATCCAATATGAGATAGAGTTGACATCATGTTTTTATGTGCTTTTGCTTTAGTCATCTTATTATTTGTTTGCATTTTAAAACATGTTGGATTATCTCATATGGATGTGAATATTTGCTTTGTTGCTAATGATGTATGTTAGAATATTAGTCATTTGCAAATTTTAGCATCCACAAAAGTAGTACTTAGGTCATCATGGTCTAAAATATACCATTGATGCTTGTACTAACTTTCAACATTTTAAAGGCCCAATGATGATAAAAAACACAACAAATTGGCTGTTACGAATGACAACTTTTGCATATGAGATTTGCATGGTTATAGTAGATTGCATCCATGTTAGTTTGCATTTATATTTATGGCATTTTCAAAGCTACAACAATGATGCTATCTCTCACATTAATGGATTGAGTACACTTGAAATTACAAAAAACACATCATTTTCATATAGTTGTGCCAATTTAAAAGCAATATGCACTAGAGAAAGTGTCGTCTACGCCAAAAGTCTCACGTTTGAACCTACGAACATAAATTTTCCAAAATGTTAAAAAAAAATGGGGCAGGGCCCCACGGTGGGCACCATTTTCTGTGTGTGTTAAATGTGTAAAGTTAGTATCAACACAAACCTTAATGAAACGATTTATATTAAAGATTCAAAGCAAAGAAGCTATTCTAAATGTCAATAAAACAAATCTTTTAAGAACATCTCATTGTCCTCTATTCTTCATGATTTCCTTAACCTCTTGGCCCTCAGATTTCTATGCGCACAAAGGCTATTAGAATTACACTTAAGAAACGAGATTAGTATTTAACATGCAAGCTAATTAAATTCTTACATGAAACTAAATGGTAGAAATGATGATGGATATTATGATGAATGATGGATGATTATGATGAATGGTGGGTGACTGTGATGAATGGAAAAATAGTGGTGGATACTATGGTGTTGATCTATATGATTCTATATATGAATCTACATATGGTTGAATGCAAAGTCTAAATATACTTTAATCTAAAATGCAACTATGATGCAAGGGATGACATAAAATGCAACTATGAAGCAAAGTGTGAGTCTAAGATCTAACTATGATGCAAAACATGATATAAAAACTAATTATAAGACTCCAAAGTGTTCCCAAGCTCAAGTTTGATAAACCTTCATGATAACTCTATTCAAAAGTGGATGCAAAATACAATGCCAAAAGGTTGTATTTATAGCCTTTTCTAAGCATCTTGTGAGGTGGCAATAATCAATGATCCAAATTCGAACAAGAAGAATGGATGGTGGAGATGAAGAGAATCAAGATGTTGTCCCCTTGACCAAAGACAACATGCAATTTGGATGGAAGAATCTCTTGACCAATGGGTAACATGCCAAATAGATGAAAGACTCAAATGTGGGAAGAAAAGACCATGTGTTTGAAAATTGGTGGAAGATAATTCTAATTAAAAATTAGAATTATTTAATTTCATGTGACCTTGGTGAGGTGGCATGAAAGGTTGAAGATAATTCTTATTAAAAATTAGAATTATTAGAATGTCCCCTTGACCAAGGGCAACATGCTAAATGGATGGGAGAATCAAGTGTGTGAGGAATAAGTCATGTGTTTGAATGCCAAATGTGTGGGAGAATCAAGTGTGTGAGGAATAAGCCATGTGTTTGAAAATAATTCTAATTTAAAAATTAGAATTATTTAATTTCACATGATGTTGGTGAGGTGGCATAAAAAGTTGTAGACATGTGCATGAATTCCTAATACGAGATTAGTGAAATTTAATTAAATAAAACAAACTTTAAAAATTCATTTATTAAATTAAATTAGAAGAATGTGATTTTTTAGATTTGAAGAATTAAAGGATATGAATAATATAAATAAATTACGAATTCATTTATACGTAGTCGAATATTAATTAAATAACTAGTATTTAATTAATTAAATGTTGTGACTGATTTTAGGTGTATACATTTTGGCTCTTTTTGAAGTAATGTGTTTACACGTTGCTTCAAAGAAAATTTTGATACCAATGCCAAGAAAATAAGTTTTTAGATGTCCCAAACGTGGATTTTCAGGTGATGATAGATATGCATCATCGGGAGATAAATTGGTGAACTTTTGAATTTTTAGAATTTTTGGAAATTTTTGAAATTTTTGATGATTTGATGATGATCTCAAAATTTTATGTGTTAGAAATGATTTATCTCTCGAAAAATGATGTATAAATAAATTTGTAATTTGTTTATATTGTTTTGCAATATCAAACATTATGGAAGTAGTACTCAGGTCATCATGGTCTAAAATATACCTTTGATGCTTGTACTCACTTTCAACATTTTAAAAGCCCAATGATGATAAAAAACACAACAAATTGGCTATTACGAATGACAACTTTTTCATATGAGATCTGCATGGTTAGAGTAGATTGCATCCATGTTAGTTTGCATTTGTATTTATGGGGTTTTCAATGTTGCAACAATGATGCTATCTCTCACATTAATGGATTGAGTACACTTGACATTACAAAAAAATGTTATTTTCATATAGTTGTGCCAATCTGAAAGCAATATGCGCAAGAGAAAGTGTTGTTTGTGCCAAAAGTCTCACGTTTGAACCTGTGAACATAAATTTTTCAGAATGTTAAAAATAAACGGGACAGGGCCCCACAGTGGGCATTTTCTATGTGTGTTAAATGTGTAAAGTTAGTATCAACACAAACCTTAATGAAACGATTTATATTAAAGATTCAAAGCAAAAAAACTACTCTAAATTGCAATAAAACAAATCTTTTAAAAATGTTTCATTGTCCTTTATTCTTAATGATTCTTTTAACCTTTTGGTCCTCAGATTTTTATGTGCAGAAAGGCTATTAGAATGACACTTAAGAAACGAGATTAGTATTTAAAATGCAAGCTGATTAAATTTCTACATGAAACTAAATGGTATAAATTGTAACGCCATAGAAAAGTTGCACAATAGAAAACAAGAGATTAGAAGCAAACATGCAACACTATTAAATCTAGAATGCAAATCTAAAAGTTAAGCAACAAAGAACATAGGAAAGTCAGAAACGTAAAGAAAACTAGAACAATCTCACCAATTTCGAACGTATTTCCATGATTCATCTCGATTGCCCTTCTCCATTTTGCTTGTGTAGTATAATTGCCCTCAGATTTTTCATAAATTCGTGCAAGTATAGCCCAAGATAATGATTAGCAAAATATCGAAGATTCAAGACAAAGTGCTCTCAAAAGTCATAAGAATTTGCGAGAGAGATTGGAATGAAGAATGACAAATCAATTTATAGAAAATTGATTATTCGAATGACAGGCCGAGATTAAAAGAACAACAGACGGTTGAGATCGACTGATTAGACATGCGTTCTGATAATTGTTAGTAGTGACATGAGTGATACAAATTAGAAATAGAATTAAAGATTAAATAAATAATTTAATCTTCAGTTCGATATTCGAAAACAGAAGAATTATTTTTGCATGACAAAGATAAAGATTGATTAAATCAACTCTTGTTTGGATGCACGCACAACATTTAATTAATTAAATAAGAATATTTAATTAATCCGCATGTACATGCAATTGAGTTAGAACTGGACGATTAAATGATTTGACGAAGAGATTACTCGAGAACGCCACTCAGACATTAAATCAGGAGTTAACTGAGTGATTTAAATTAGATGTCGAGTCAAGTAAAAGTGAATATTTAGATAACTCACATAATTATCTAAAATATAGAAGAATGCGTTAAAATAGAATTAATGAATTAAATAATTCATTTAATTCAAGACTCGATATTTGAAGAATAATTAAATAAATAAGATTTATTTAATTAAATGATGAAGGGATTTAAATGAATAATTGAATAAATAATTTATTTAATTATAGTTGAAATATAATAAAGAATAAATTAAATAAGAATTTATTTAATTTGACAAGACGGATAAGGTTAATTAGTAACATAATTAAATAAAAAATGTTTATTTAATTAATCAGATAGAATAAAGAAAAGTGTGAATTAATTAAATAATTAAGATTATTTAATTAATAGAAGAAATAAAAGAAGATGAATTAATTAAATAATTAAGATTATTTAATCAATAGAAGAATTAATGTTAAGATGAATTAATTAAATAATTAAGATTATTTAATCAATAGAAGAATTAATGTTAAGATGAATTAATTAAATAATTAAGATTATTTAATCATGACCATGAAGAATAAGAATTATGAAGAATATTGAAGTCGCAGGCCTAAACCAAATTTCGGTGTCTACATAAATAATGATGGATATTATGATGAATGGTGGGTGACTATGATGAATGGACAAATGGTGGTGGATACTATGGTGGTGATCTATATGATTCTATATATGATTCTACATATGCTCAAATGCAAACTCTAAATATATTAATCTAAAATACAACTATGATGTAAATGATGACATAAAATGCAACTATGAAGCAAAGTGTTAGTCTAAGATCTAACTGGGTGTTCCCACAATAGTGGATTACACTTTTTGGGTAAACTTGACATTGAAAACAACATTTTGAGCAAAATCTTTACTTTCTGACACTTATAGTAGGTAAATTGTTAGGAATTTGAAGATGATCCAAACTAGTGATTTGTGAGATTTTCTCTATAGATTCTAAATATATTTAAAAAAAAAATTGTAATTTTTTTTGCATCTCCTTTGATAACTAGTTTTTAATAGTAAACAACATTTTTAAAAAGTGATGTGTACTTTCAATCGCATAATTTTTTTTCTACAAAAGATTGAATTATGATTCTTTTCAATTTAGGTTGGTAACACTGTATTTAGGGCATCTATTTTGTTCCATAACATTTTGTTGAATATTTTTCTTTTAATTAAGTTTTAAAGTGAAACTAATTACAATTTAGACATATGTGCACTTTCAATCGCATAACTTTTTTTTTATTTAATGATTTGTTTTTTGTTTTGAACGAGGACATAAATATTGGTGCATACATATTTTTCCAAAAAAAATAAATCACTAATTTACTATTTTTTCACAATAGTTTTTCACCGAACTTAATGTTCGGTGAAAAACCTATATCTAGTAAAACTAAAAAATATAATATAAATTAAATGCAAAATATATCAAATTTATAGTTGTTAGGAAACTTGTTTCAAGGACTACAGTTCTCCAACTTGATTCATCTATTTGACTCCATTTCACCTCCAAATTGAGCTTCAAAAGTAAAAAATTCATTAATTTCGTAATTAAAAAAACAAAATAAAAAAGGGGGGAGGTAATGAACTCCCTTCATTAGAAGGGGGTTCATTCGAACCCTTAAAAACCACTAATTTTTCCAAATTAGCGATTTTTGGTTTTTTTTCATGCAACACGTTTTTAACAACTTTTTAGCTTTTCCTCATTTTTTTTAGATTTAAATATTAATAGTTTTTTTTTGAATTTTAATATTAATGGTTTTTTTCAATTTTAATATTAACAAGTTAAGTGTAGTGTAGTTTTAATTTTTTTTTCTAAGTTTTAATGATTTTAGGGATTTTTTTGGTTTTTTTTCATGCAACACGTTATATCAACTTTTTAGCTTTTCCTCATTTTTTTTCTCGGATTTAAATATTAATAGTTTTTTTAATTTATTTTTTATTCAAGGGGTAAACGCTTTTGACCGGAGCTATGAACTGGAATACAACCATTCAACAATACCACCCCAACGAGGTTTAAACCTTGGTAGTAAGAACAATAATGCCACCTATAAACCATCACACCATGCCACTACCGACAAGTTTTTTTTTTAATTTTTTTTTTTAAATTTTAATATTAATGGTTTTTTTCAATTTTAATATTAACAAGTTAAGTGTAGTGTAGTTTTATTTTTTTTACTAAGTTTTAATGATTTTAATATTAATATTAATAGTTAAGTGTAGTTTTAACTTGTTTTTTCCTAATAATTTTTTTTTCTGATTTTAATATTAACAATGAAGTGTAATTTTAACCTCTTTTATTTTCCTGATTTTTTTTTTTTGAGTTATTCACAATGGATGTAATGATTTTAATATTAATATTAATAGTTAAGTGCAATTTTAACTTATTGTTTTCTAAGTTTTTAGAATGCACATGTAATACATGTTAATCAATTTTTAGTTTTTTTTCTAATATTAGCAGTTAAGTTTAGTTTTAGAATTTTTTTTCTAAATTTATCAAATGCATATTAATCACTTAGATTTTTTTTAAAATTAGCAGTTAAGTTTAGTTTTATCTTAAAATGCATGTTATTCAGTTTTTAATTTTAGGATTGAAATTATAGGGTTTTTTTTTGTATATCAATATATAAGTAAGAGAAACTTAGAGGAATTGTGAAGGATATTTAGGTTTTAGAAGACAAGTTTTGGAGAAGAGGAATAGAAAAATTGTGAAAGACATTTTTTTCCTACAAAGCAAGTTTTGGAGGAGAAGATTAAGAAAAATTGTTAAGCAGTATTTTATAAAGAAGGAGATGGGGAACAAAAAGACAAGAAAAAGTAAGACTGCACGAAAGTATTTAGCAGGATAGGAACACAGAATACGTGAAAAAAGCTTACAAAGTTATTATAAACGTAAACAAGGTATGTCAAACTTGAGCCTCTCCCACTATTATTCCTTTCATTTCCCTTTAGAGTTTTAATCTAGTTTAGATTTAATTTAGATTTTTAGATTCTATATTTTTCTAATTTAATTTAGATTTTATATTTAAGTTTCTTATTTTGGTTTAGATTTTTTAAATTTTTAATTACGCCGAAGGCGTTACCTATTTGAAGTTAGCCAGCTAACTTTGGTGATCGACGGATTAGACTATTCTAAAAAAGATGCAAGACGGTAGATATGATCCTGGCCGTTGTTTTCGTCAGTCTTTTTTTGATCAAAATTTACACATGAAAAGGGGGAAATGTTTTCAGCCAACACAAACAGTTGATATGCACTCTAGATTAATTCAAATGCTAATCTATTGCAGACCAATCTTCCATTTTGAATGTCTCTTAAGCCACTTCCGATCTGTCATCCTATACCTCCATTTTGCTCAATAATTTTCCCCCTCTTAATAACTTCTCTACCATTCATTAAAAACATATTTTCTGAAAAACCTATTGTCGGATTAACCTTAGTTGCAAACGCCATATGCCTCAGCTTTAATTTATGCTTTCTCACCTTATAAATTAGTTGTCAAACCAAAACATCTTCCATATTTAAAATTATGCTCACCTATAAATTAATCAGACTGAAGTATAAATGACATATCTTATAGATCCAAAATTATGTTTACTAAACAATAATAATATAATTTGAAGCTTTTACAAGGATTTCCATTATTCCCAACATTAAAATAATTTGTAAAAGTGAAACAATTTTTCCCGTCTGAATTTAATAGAATGTGTTACTTTTAAGATTAGAATGCGTTACTTTTAAGAGTGGATTACTTAAAAAAAAAGTTATCCAACCAGACAACTCGTATTTACCTAGATGCTCGTAGCTTCTTTCACTCTAGAGCTTATCCCAAAAAAATTTCTTAAAATAAATATACAAATTAAACCACTACACATATATTTTAAGTTTGAAAAAACTCTTAATTATTATTGAATTTTTTTTAATTAAATGTTGTTTAAAATGTATAAAGAATCAATTCAAAGTTTTTAATTTTTTTATGATTAAACATTTTGGATAGTTTATTTAATTTTATTTGTTTTAAATCAAAAATATTTTTAAATATAAGAAAACAATCATTGTATTCTATTAAAAATAACAATCACTTTAAAATCAATCATCAAATTTATACTTTAAGCTTAGCACACTCACAATAATATAGTCCAGTCACTTTTTATGTCATGTGTTTGTAGAGGCTTTACAAGATAATATTATTGATTATAACTATTTTTATTTAAAATATGTTAGAACTATTTATATTATTTTTGTAGGAAGTATTAAATTTATAAATGGATTTATTTAACATTAAAAAATAGAATTATTATTTTTATTCATAAAGGGTTATTTTATTTATTAGAAATTTTCAAAAATTAATTTCTTTATTTTAACATGAAATTATTTTTATAGAATCTTTACAATATAATATTATTGGTGACAACTATCAACTAAATATCTTAAATTTATTTATTTAAAATATATTAGAAGTGTTTATATTTTTTTTTAAGAAGTATTACATTTTTAAATGAATTTATTTAAGATTAAAATAATTCAATTATTTTTTATTCATAAAAAGTTAATTTATTATATATCTTCAAGATTTGGTGTCTTTATTTTAACATATAAATTATTTTATTTGATACAATTTATTTTATAGATAGGAAAAATATTTGTCTTATGTATTTTTTTTATATGTTAGATTATAATATTATGAAGGAGAATATATTTGTAGACATAGAAAATATACAGATTGATATTGCACACTCGATCCGGATCTCCTAACATCACTTCATCCTGAATTATCGCTCTATCTAACCATTTAATCGAATAGCCTTATTTGATTAAAGTCATCATAATTCCCCTTTTAATTAAATAAATCCTTCGATTTAATTAAATCATTGTCTCTGTGTAATTAACTAGGTCATTTAATCTTCCTATCTTTATTTAATTAAATAATCTATATTATTTGATTAAATCTCTAAAATTCATCTAATTAAATTAAATAAATCAAACATTTATCTAATTTAATCTAACATCACCCTTTTGGTTAAATAAATAAAAAATACTTATTTAACTAAGTCTAAATCATTCTCTTCTCATTTTGAGTTATTTAAATCCTAAAATCTAAGTCAAAATGGTCAAATCAACTAACATCATTTAAATTAATCAAATCATGATTAATGCTAATCCTAATCACTCAAATCCTCTAGATTTTGCAACTTGCACATGAAAATCAATTTAATTGATTTATAAATCATCTATTTTCATTCAAAAAAGGCATCCAAGTGGGAATATTCTTCAAATTTGAAATCTCCCCCAAATAGACATGTACATCCAACAAAGCATTTAAAATCTCTTACATGTTCTTGCCTTGAGGCAAGTGGCATTTAATTCTCTTCTTTCATCCCCCCTAAACATGTCACTTCTTCAAATTCAAATTTTAAACTTGCACATTGATCAAAATGTGCTCAACCTTCATCCTCTCACATGTTGACAAGTGGCATCATGTCATTGGCTTATCTTTTATCCCACATTCATGCTATCTTTCAATCTTCAATTCTTTCTTTCTATAAATAGAGAGCTCATCCTTCATTTCTATCATCCACAATTCATGCAAAGTTATTATACTCAAATCCATAGCAACTTATCATCAATTTCATCCAAGCATAGTTAGGTTTTTTTACAAATTTTCAACATGGAGCTCCATTGAAGTCAACACCACAAGTATTCATCCTTCATCAAAGCATCTTCATCACATCATTGGAGTTGGGAAATGGCCAATTTTCACATCAAATTGACACCAACTCCCTCAAGAGATTAAGAGTTTGCATTGTTTTATAATAGGATTTGATATTTTGTTTCAAATTTGTTGTGTTCTTAATTTCATTCCTCTTCTTTTGCATTCAAATGAATTTCTTGAGGAATCATGATTCTAACCATGTATTTGATTTAATATATTGATTGTTTGTTGTGTTTGTGCAGGTTGGGAATCATGGTTCACATTTTGGCGCTAGGAGGGCCTACCAAAAGATCAAATCACATTTTTTGAGAAAATTCTATAGTTTTTTATGTTTTTGGTGTTTACAGCAAACATAATCGCTCACAGTCTAGCGGCGCTATACAAAACTGCTCTAAACTGCAAACTGCACCGCTGGAATCAAACTGCACCGCTCCAAAATACAAACTACACCGCTGGAACTCCAACATTGCCATATAGCTTCGCTACAAACCCAAATAGAGACGCCATCATAGACATAACCACTTGACTTTCTTGCTTTTTCATGCAAACTTAAAATGGCCATATCTTGGTCATTTTTTGGTCTTTTTCAAAGTTTTTTTTTTGAAATAGGGTAGAATTTCATAATATATCCAATGGTGTAGGTGTTTCTCAACTTTGATAGAGTGAAAATTTTCAAATTTTCACCTAAAGTCAAATCACATTATAACTTGGTCTAAGTTTTAGGGTTTTTATGCTTAATGATTCATCTAACCCCCATATCCTTTTGTTTCTTGATCTCATATAACATTTTGAGCACTTTTGTAGGTTATAAAATCTAAAAAAAGGGGAGGAGGAAACAAAAGAAAAGCTTCTTATGACATCATTTCTCTATTGTATCAAGTGTCTTTAGACACTCTTGGAAGCAATTATAATTCCAAGTTTAAGGATTTTATCTCTTCAAGCTTTTAGGACTCAATAGATTTCAATTTGGGCTCTAAAAAGAACAAGAAAAAGGGATTAAAAAAAACCTTAGGAAAATTTACTAGATTTTGTTTAAGGTTAACAATTGAACAATCAAATCTCACACTTCTTTTGGTACACTAAAAAGAATTCACTTTTGCTTTGTGGACTTAAAACAAACAAGTGTTCTCATTGTTTTGTAATTACTTACACAAAGTAATATCATCAAAAGATGTATGCACTTCTCTCGCGCCTCATGGCGATCTTGAGAATCAAAAGGCTTTTGGTGATATTAGGTTGTGTAAGTGATTTCCTTCACACTTCATTTTAGGATTAAAATTGAACAAATCTTTGCGAGTGTGAGTGAAACATATTGCGTGTGTTCTCCCTTTGTTTCTAAATAAAGGTTGATCGAACTATGAATATGTTTGCTTGCTTTTATTTATCTTAGAGGGCCTGCCTTGGGGAAAAAGTACTCACCCAAGGGAATGACTCAACTAGTAACACTCTAAACCCAAGAGTATTTCCAGCTGGGATATAAATGTGGGTATTGGAATAAACGCCAGTATCACACAATTGGATTCGATGAGAAGGGCAGTAATGGTCTCTCGCATCGATGGGTCAACTCCTATGAATGGAAAGTACAAATTAAAACCCTTGTTTATAAAAGGCCAAAATATTTGATCTACTTGTTGGTGCAAGAACGGTCGTTCTGAAGCCGTCCCACATTTTTACAGCTCTTAGTAGAAATGAAAAGCATGCCAAGGGAGTTTCATGGGTGTTGATGCTTGGCTGCCCCGTATAAGTGAGTGTCGTGGAGGGGAGCCAGTGGGGTCAAGCATCTAATCATTCGCTAAGAGTAGGCATAGCTAGACTTGTCCAAGTGGGAACTCAACAAGTAAAGTCTTTCATATCCATAGGGTTGTGCATGTTCTTGGTATCAAAACACTTGCTTGTTCAAAAACATTGGGAAACACACATTCAACAAGAAAATCAAAATTTCAAACCCTTTAGTTAGAGCAATTACCTTTGACAAAACCTAAGAACTATTGCTTACCCTAGGGATTATGTCCTTAGAGGTTTCTAAGTAATTGGGTTTACATCTTAATTTGCTTCTACCAAGGTAAACATTAGGTAACCATTGCCTTGATTTCCTTGAATTCTGCATAGCACTTTGTGGGACGAAAAGAAGTTAGGACATTGGATGTTTAGTTTGAAAATCTAATCAAGAAAATTTTTGTGGTAAAAGCAATTCACTAATCAAGATGAAATCAATTGAACCCTGCACATGTGCTTGTGTATCTTTTATCTTATGGTCTTTTGAGCAAACATTGATCTTTTGGTTTGAAGGGAAAAGCATGTTCTTCAAAACCTTGGCCTTGTAAACAAGTCCTTCTTAGGTTCATTTAGGATCAAAATCAAACAATTCATCCATTTCAAACATTTATCATCCCATCCCACAAGAAACTTTAGAGCTTTGGAAACATCATTATCTAGACTTGGGTACATCCTTAAAACAAATCAAAATCCCCTTGCTTAATTAGGAGTATGGGAATGCATCCTTTCTCATACCTCTAGTTAAATCAACACACCTATGAACAAGTTTATCCTAACGATCACATCCAACATCTTAGGGTTTACAAGTTCATTATCTAATCAAAACCAATCAAAATCAAATCCTAAAGTCTAGCATTGATCCAAAGTTCCTAAGAAAAACAACACCCATATCATTCACCCCTTTCATCCTTCATCTCATCATTGGTCCTAAACACCTTAGAGGTCACTTTTGCAACAAGGTCAAAACACAAGAAGAACATGGAATATAAACTTGATCCATACATCACAAGCGGTCTAAACCAATCAAATTATCAAAGCCTCACAATGCCAATTGATTTTAAAAACTCACATTTATACAATCCGTACATGGGATCATTATCTCCTACAAACCTCAATGGTACAACAAATGTGAATATGCCTAGTCAAAATTTTGGAACACCTTTCCCGATGATAGATTTAAATCCAAGTCCAAACCTACAAATATATCAACCAAACACTCAATGCATGAGCCTTCAAATGAACAACATCATCCCATCAAATCCCTACATGCCAAATGTGAATGTACCAAGTACAACTTTACAAAACATGAACATTTTGACTCCAAACTTGGTAAACTTTGGGATGGATATGTTTGCAAATCATACGAATATTGTTCAAAGTCCAAACAAGATGTTAACAACTCCAAGTCAAGGTAACACCATGCAAAATCAAAGTTACCTAAATCAAGGCAATATGATCCCCAACACCAACAATGTTCAACTTCAACCTATCATGCCAAATCTAAAAATCATCCCAATTCAAAAAATTGTCCAAAATCAATTTGTCCATGATCCCATACAAACACCACCAGTATACATTCCAAATTTGCTTGAACAAAATTCAAACCAACTATATCAAGGGTACCAAGATAAAAATCAAGATCAAGTTTTGATAGACCAAATTGCTTCACTTGGAAAACTAACTAAAGCCTTGAAACAAGAGACATTTTTACTCTAAAATCAATGTACTCTTCCATTGGTTAATCCATGTCATCAAAGCATTGAGTTGTGTCCACAACCACATCAAGAACAAAATCTCCAATGTCAAGAGGTTAGATATCAAGATCAAGATCAACATCAAACCTACTTATAGAAGATTGGGCCCAATAATAATGAATTACATACAAAAAATTGGTTAGACATAACAAAACATGAGATGTATGTGTTGTTTTGTAATTCAAATCCACATATAAAGATTGGGAAAACAATGTTTGAAAAGTTAAGGCTATATTATGTGAAGACAAACAAGGTTTTTGAAACTTCTTGTTGTTGTCATCATATTGAATTTGATCTCTACTATCAGGTGTTTCAAAATATTAGAGAAGAAAGTGATGGTTTTTAGAATGCACCTCCTAGATAGGCAAGTCATTTCATATCATTCAACCTATGTGATAAATCAGATGATGATAATGCATCCAGTCAAATTAGTTGCATAAAAGGAGGTTGTGAAACATGTGGAAATTTGGATAAAATGCCTTTGAAAGGCAAAGATACTGACCTAACAAAGTTAGTATCTTGCAAGAGTTAAAAGTACATCAAGTTTCATACCAAAAGTGGCAAAGAATCAACAAGGTTAGATTATGTAGAAGAGGAGATACCAATGAGAAAATTTATGGAAAAGTTTCGTAAATTGATACAACCATACATACAACATTCTTTCTTTTCTAAGTGGCAAGCACAACAGTTTTAGAAATTAAGAGATACTTTCCCACTTGGAATAGTGTTATTAGTAGTTGACTTTGTAGAGAATTACTCTTTTGTACATCAAAAAGAGATTCAATCACAATACTATTTTTCAGAGAAAATCACTATTATGGTGCAAGTGTGTTATCGGCATGCACAAGTGGATTTGGATGGTGTTGACAGTTCATCTGAGGCACGAGTCATTAAGAAAAAATATCACTTCTATATTAATGATGACAAAGAGCATGAAACACTATTTGTACAACATTGCTTCAAGAAGTTTTTTGAATATTTGGCAATCAGGGGTGTCAAAATTGAAAAGTATTTTGTATGGTTAGATGGATGTGCTTCAAAATTCAAATCATCAAGGCCATTTTATACACTATGTAGATATCATCGAAATGAAAACATACCACATGTTTGGAGCTTCTTTGAGAGTGGACATGGAAAGGGTGAACATGATGGTGCAGAAGCTTGCATCAAACATGCTCTAAGAATGCATCAAATGAATTATGAGGGAGATTGCATAAAAGATGGACATGATGTTGTTGAATGGTGTCAAAAACACTTTGCATCAAATGAGGTTGGCACATCTCCAACAACCAACCGATACATTCCACATAGAGTGTTTTGGGAGATATCAGGTATGTTTTTGTTTGAATTTAAATCTTTAAATATACATATATGTGTACATTCAAGTTTGTTTATTTTAGTTTCAATATGTTTATATTGATTACTATTTTTTAATACAAAATTATGTTTTGTAGGTGTGGATATAAGATCAATGCGTGGATGCAAGAGGGTAGAGAAAACAAGATTGTTGCATTCCATCGTGAGTATAGGTAGTTTCCCATGGACATTGCACACTAGGGATTACTCATGTTTTTGTTATAACTGCATTTTAGAAAAATATGATGAATGCAACAACCAACAACAAGGATATGTTAGTGCATGAAATTTGGTGCCACTACATGTTAGTGACACATACAATGAAAATGAAGATGAAGGCTTTGAAGACAATCCTTTGATTTCAATTGATTATGACCATATTTCAGGACTAATTAAAAAAGGTACATGTATATATATTTATATAGTGCTTGTACGAGCTTGTGTAAATTTATAGCTTAATCATTTATTAAATTTTATTTGACTACTTTTTCAATTAAATTTACATAAACTTAAATGATAGTGGAACTTTAATTTTTTTTACAAATTTCCATGTAATTTTGGTGCAGGAGATGTTTTTGCAGTCATAGCAAAGCCTATAAACATAGAAGGTGTTAGTTATTATCTATTGCGTTGTACTTTCTAAATTTACTATTAGAGCAAGAAAGAGGCATGTGTCCTTTTGTTGGAACACTCCATAGCTCTGTCTTCTAGACGCTTTTCTGTTGATAATCCCATCTTTATTATGTATTGTTATTTCGCTATTCTATAACTCTTTAATTAGAGGTTGGTTTAAAGTCTTTCCAATTTGGTTGTACTCATAATGGATTAGTTTCATTCCATGGTTCTCTCCAAAATTAGGTAGTGGTTACATCCTAATGTGTTTACAGATGTAGGAAGTGATAATTTCTCTTAGATTGTGCTAATGTTGGTAGTTGGTTGGGCATTTTTTTTATTGCTTGTGTACTTGGCTATTATTGGACCAAGATGTTTGGGTTCATATATCAATTTCCACAAAAGCTTTCTAGGAATGTTTGGTTTGATATTTGAACTTTCTTGATATTGGTTCCTCCTGCTATGAAAAGTGCTAATAAGTTTTTCCTGTGTTATTAGATCTACTAGGGGACTGGTTGGATTTGAGTCTAGGTCGAACTTGATTTGGTCTACTTCTGGATGCACATAGAATTTGGGTTTTGAGAGGTGGATTTGTTTGGGATGAACCTAGATGAGCTTAGATAAAATCTAGGTGGGTCTAGATAGGTTAACCTCTTAATGATACTTAAAAACAAGGGAATAAATATTGACCAATAACAGTCTTTAAAATAAGAGTAAGAGATAGGCAAAAATAGATCCTATCTCTATTGTATTAGCTATGTTTTTCCACAAAGTTTGGCTAAGAGGACTAAGTGAAATTTTTCCAGGTGGTGGTGCAATTGATTGAATCTCCATGGCTGCTGAAAGAAACACCAACTTAGCCTATGATATTATAATTAACATGGAATTTTAATTCAAACTGTCATGAAAAGTATTTGAAAATCTAAACATGCTAGACAAATGAACACTTTGAAATATTTAGCAATAATGGATACATTTTTTTAAAATATTACACAGACATAGTATTCTCCTAAATGGCTCTTTAGACACCTTTAAAATCCTACAAACTGACAAGCATTATCAAGTGACCCTATAGAGAATATGTTTGTAAAGATTATGGAAAATAGATTCTATTTTTTCTAATGGCAGATTGTTGAATGCGATTTGATTTATTTTTTCTATAGAGATTATGGAAAATAGATTGTAGACAATCTCTTCCCCCTTTTCTGTCATTTTATTTCTAATTTATTTTTTGGCATGGAAAAGAGAAAGTCTATTTATTTTTGTTCACTTAAATTTAAACAGTAGGATGTTTAAAGTAAATTTTTTTTGGGACAAATCAGGGATTGATATGGCAACTCAAGAGCCACCACCTAGTGGTATATTTACTAATACAAAGGATGAGATCTATAAATTATGTCGTATTCTACTTGATCCCACCACTATAATAGTTTACAAGGATACATGTGTTTCCATTCTACCTAGCTTAGATAAAATTATATGGACATTTGAGAACAGACGTGCTTTGTCTGCTGAAAATATAGCAGTTATTCCTACTTAGATGCAGCAAGAGATTAGAGGTGAGGTTTTGCTTGCAAATGTTCAACTGTAAATCCCAAAAGAAACCATCAAAAGACAATGTTTTCCATTTTACCTTGATAGATCCAAGGTTAAGGGATATCAGGTGACTCGATGTGTTGATCATCAGATGGCCCCTTTGATATACCCATGCTTTCTTGCAACATTTGGTCGATATCCAAACAATGACAAAATTCCTTTATACTTTGCACAATAATTGTATGTCGAGGTTCATTTGGGCCTCAACGTCAACTATTTAGATCTACCAGAATATTATGGTTAAGGGCGTGGTAGGGTAGCTGATAGGGATGCTTTTCATCGAGCAAATCAACTACCTCCAGTTTATCGGGATATGGTTGGGGAGAGATCGCCTGCTATCTCCCCAACCCTCATGCCTATTGCAAATTAGGTTATCATTACTTCTCAAGGGGAAGCAATTGATAGCATTAGTGATATAGTTGTTGTTGCATCTACGATATCTACTAATCGTGTGGGTAGATATTTGATGAGTCATTCGATACAATCTAGATCATCGAATCATGCTACTGATCCTTATGGTATGGTAGGTGTCCTTTCACCATTAGACATAGATGGTCTTATAGGAGAGCAAATGCTTCAGAGTATTGCCCGTTGTTTGTTAGAATACCTATTGGAGGCATATGCTTTCATTGTGACAAAGCTTGGGATCCCAATACATGAGGTCAAAGGACATGTGGGTAGAGATTTGTGCTCACATCTAGGATCCAACCAAGCTACAGGTCCTTCACCACATTTGTTAGGGTTAGATATGGCAGATCTAACAATTAAATGTAGATTTTAATAAATAAAACAGAGAAACTAAAACATACACAGAATAAATCATAACACAGAGAATTTAACGTGGTTCACCCAATCTGGGCTACATCCACCAAACCGTAGCCATCCCATACTTTTATTATCCAGTGAAAAACCTATTACAATCTTGCGAATAATCGCGTTTTTCATCATACTGAAATACCCATCCGAACCCCTTTTTACCAAGCTTAGAAGCTTCCAGATTTTAGGGTTCTACAAAATCGGATTTTTCTTTTTTTCATTGATTTTTCCCTTTTTCGGTGATCACGCGAAAAAGTAGGAAGAAATTTTTTCTTGGGGGCTGCCGCCCCCGAACCCCCGCCCAGGGCCCAGCCCGGCCCTGGACCCCGGCAAGGTCAGGGGGCCGGGATGTACAGTATACCATGGGCTATACAATATAGCATGATCAATCGCCACATACCAACAACATTCACATCAACCTGGTAGCTTTGCAATGTTGGAATTTGCACAACACTAATTCACCACTCCCTCTCAAAGTTTCATGTTTCCAACAATTCGTATCAGAGCTAGTTCCCCTAAATAAGTCTAATAGCTTGGGGAGATCTTGGAAAGTCATGGATATAAGCAGTCTTCAACAGCAACTCATGGTGGCCTTGGATGATCTTGACTAGTCAAAATCTGAGATCTGAGAACTGCAAGAAAATCTTGCAAATGTAGAAAAATTCATCCAATCATTGAAAGACAAGATTTATGAATCAAGGGAGAAAAGAAAATAATTATGTGGTCAGCTCAAGAAAAAGAGAAAAATCAGTGAAGATGAACAACTCAGTCAAGTCCTGAAAGAAAAAATGGAAGAATGTGAAAAATTTGCTCAAGAAAATGTTGCCTTGAAACATGAGAAAAAATCCATCATGATGAAGATGACTAAAGAGTTAGAGGACAGAAAGAGAAATGAAGAAAAGGTTGCACAATCCTTGAAAGAAAAGTTTGAACAATGCAACTGACAAAAAAATGAATTGGAGCAATCTAAGAACAATGAAGAAGAGCTTGAAAAACGGCTTGATAATTTAGGGATGAACTTGCTACAGCAAATGAGTTCAAGGAAAAATTCAAAGCAAGCTCAGCCAAACTTGATGAGTTAATCAAGGGACAAAGAACTGATGGTGACAAACGGAGTCTTGGATATGAAGAAGGAGAAAGCTCCAAATTTTCTCAAAGGAATCCTAGACAAGGAAAACCCAGACAAGTCAACCAGATGAGTAAGCCTAATAGAAATCTGATAAGGAAACCTAATGCTCAAAGATTTAATGGTTATTGTTATACTTGCAATAAATTTGGTCATATGGCTTCTCAGTGTAGAAGTAGGGTGAACACAAGTAGACTATCATTCTCAAGACAATGCTTTAATTGTTACAAGTATGGCCACAAGTCAAGTGAATGTAGAACTATGATGCATAACTCTCATAGAGATGTCAAATGCTATGAATGCAATAGATTTGGATATGTTTCTAATCAATGCAGGTCAAGACAAAGTCAGTGGAACAATTTTCCTAAGCAGAGAAGTGTTGTCAGCTACAACTGCAAAAAATTTGGCCACACTTCCAGATTTTGTTGGAACAGAAGAGGTCCGATAAAATAGAATAAGCAACCAGATGTCAAGAAAAAAGGAAAGAACTCTACTAATGAGATCAAGAAGCAGATACAGAAGAAATGGGTAAAGAAGAATCCCTCTATAGAAGAAAATGGATCCGCACCAGAAGTCTCTTCTGGTAATATCCCTGGAAACTAATTGTAGGTCTCTACATTAGGGGGAGTTGTCAAGAAAATCATCTAAACCTCCTTTACAAGTGATCGGTACTGGAATTTTGATAAGTCTAGTAGGAAATCGGATATTCTACAATTATTGTGGAATGAATCTAAGGTACCAATGAAGTTTGTTAAAGATCTGCGCAAAAATTGTTTGTCCCAGAATATCAAAGGCTTGAAATCCTGCAGAATTAGGGCAAGGGAATTTATTGCAAATAGTAAAGGGTTAGGTTCGATGTAAATAAATGAATTGTTTCCACTCTCATTTGTCACATTACATTAGAGAGAAAGAAGTCAGAAGTACTCTAAGGTGATCCTTGCCAAAGCAAAGAAGTGATTCAAGCTTAGAAGAGAATTTGTGATCAACCTCCATTTCATCTCTGAAAGGTATTTATAGCAAAGTCTGTAAATTTGTGTATTTGCAATTATGTCTACCCCTCTTCTAGTCGAAGTAAAGGATAGGCCGCATCCTAAGTTCAAATGGAATCCATATAAATTCGTAGATACTAAGCCCTTAGGAGCATTTTCTTTTGTGTTGTACGGTGTTCTACACATCAAAGATATTAGGGCTTATGTGCATGCAAACATTGAAGATTTGGGTAGTGCGCAGCTATTGGAATTATATTCTAATCACATAGTGGAAGAATATTTCTCTGTGAAACCTGAATTCAAAACCCTAGTGAACAAGAAATTTGCACAATTCATGAAGTTTCCCATATTTGAGGAGGATGAGTGGGTTCGATATATTTTTAGTAGAGTGCATGATGAATTTATGTGGCTAAATATCCCATTTAAGATTACCAAGGAAGCTATTTGCATAATTACTGGCTTAAGTTCTTCCGGTAGACTTCCAGTATTGAAGTCAATAAAGAATGATGATGTCACTAAAACGACTAGCTCGCACTAGGATAGAAGGGCAATGACTATAAGTCATATTGTTGAAATCGATGTGAGATTTGCATCCATGATCATAGGGTATAAGATTTACCATTTGATCTAAGAAAATTATGTATCCGGCACTGCTATTTACATAGCATATGAGATGATCAAACAAAATGTGGATTATGACCTTTGTGAAGTGCTCAAAGAGAAAATCTTGGAGAATATGAAGAAATTCAAGAAGGACAAAAATAATGTGTTCAAGTTTGGTAACTTGTTGATCTTCCTGTACTTTTACTTCTCTAGTGAGGTACCAGACATTAGCAAAGTTCAATGGAGAAATGATGTTCCATTTGCAGTATAGATTTGGGACATTCTATGTAGTCTTGGTGATTGGAAAACCTGCAACTCAATCTTGTGGGGTCATTTCAAAAATAGATGCATGCCCAAGAGAGGATCCCTAAAGCTATAGTGGAATAGTATAAATATTCTATATGCTTCATGGTGGACATTGATCAATGTCACATGGAAGCAACTAATTCAAGAATTGTTTGGATCATGCCTATGGGCTATGAAGTGGATGAAAATATACTGAGGATGTATGTAGATCATCTACTGAATTCTCCACTGGATCCAAATGAAGGAAGATTCAAAACCTATGCAAAGAAGAGCCTTGAAGTTCATTCAAAACTGAACAATCCTAAGTCTACTAGGAAGGTAAGAAAGGAAATAGAAATCATTGTAGAGCAACTGGGTCTTCCAGTTGAGAAGCTGAGAAAAATTAGAAGGCAAAGGGATGAAGCCAAAGTTGCAAAGGAGAAGGAAAAGGCAACAACAATTGGTCCAGGAACATCTGCTCGTAACACCAGAACAACTAGAAGTTCTCTTGCATCTCAGCCAAATAAGGTTGAAGCCTCCAAAAGAGGAAAGAAAAATAAAAGCTCAAGGACATATAAAGTTGCATCCACAGATGAAGAAGAAGAGACATACTTAGAAGAAATAGTGAGGGAATTGAAGGCAATTGGGAGTCATGTTGTCAAGTTGAATAAAAGAAATCCTTCTAGCAAAAGTGAAGGAACTCAAAAGAAGTCCAAAACTGCCAAATCTAGCATGTCATTAGAAGAAGTCAAAAATGCAGCAGTGGTTGATAGTAATCTCGAGCCACTTTGTGACCTATATGAGTTCTTTGATGATTCTGGTAAGTTAACTCTTGAAGAAGTTGTTTTCAAGCATTTGAATGTTTTCAATAAAACTCTTGTTGAAATCATGGCTGGCTTTCCCACAAGCCTATACAAAGCTTTGGAATCAACAAGGGTGAATGCTAGGATAGAGGAAGAAAACATGAGGAAAAGAGTCCTTGTTGGCCTGTGCCCGAAAAATGGGAATTGAAGAATTGGATTCACTCCTTCTAAAAGTTAAAAATGAATTAAAAATCAAGTCAAGAGTCAATAAACTCATGATTGGTAACACTGATGATGTTATGAGTGAGACCAAGTCAATTCTAGAAAAGTTCTTGTCAAAAGAAAAGGTAAATATTGAAGAAGCCAATATTGAACAGGCTCAAAGTCATGAGGAAATGAATGTGGAAGTGAGTAAGTCAGAAGGAGGAAATGAAAATGATGTGAACATTAATGTATCTGATCCTCCAATATTTGAGGATATTCTGACTTTTCCTAATGATATAAACACTGAGACACCTATTGTGACTAAGGTCCAAAGTGAAGTGGTAGTTGATGTGGAAGAAGTGTCTGGTAATGAAAAATAAATGCCAAAAGTCATTTTGGAAGCTCAATCTAAAATTGACAAGGGAAAGATTCATGAGATCAGTCTGGAAGAGGTGAAGGAATCTCTATTGGGGAAGAAGGCAGAATCAGACTCTGAGTTTGATGAGAGCTCAATAAACTTATCCACATTGTCTCCAATATAGATGCTAAAAGTTTCCAAATTAGCTCAAGACAAAGCCAATGAGAAAATATTGAAAGCTCATATTGAAGAAAGTGAGTTGTTGAAACTTGCATCTGAGGTTTTACAAAAACTGATGCCTACCCATGTTATGGATCCATCTAGATCCCCCTCTAGTGAGTTAAAAAGATTGATAAACTTTGTAGACTCTCTTTTCAAGTCTTTTAAGGTTTCAGCTCGGATTCAAGTAAAAAGGGAATTCAAGGAGGAATGAATTGGAAGCTTAATCAAATTAATTGCCAAGGATAAGGATCTGCTAGCAACTTGTATACAAAATATCCAAAGTGCTATAACTAAAGGAGGAAATATGTACAAATCCTGCCTAATCTTGTCAAAATTAACCACAGGAAATGAGAAAAAGATCAAAGATATTGAGCAATAGCTGGCTATTATTTCCAACACCTTTGATCCTTTGACCAACAGTATGTGTCAACAAGACAGTCAATTAATATCTTTGCTTGACCAATTAAAGACTCTAAAACTTGAAAATGAAAGGGTTATTAGCAGAGTAAGTGAATTCAGGGAGCTGATAAGTCCAGAAATTGAGATGATGGGAAACACTCTGAAAGAAGAAAAAAGTGTTGTGACTGCTCCTGATCTCGCATCTTTGGAAGCTGCAGAAACCATGACTTATCTTATTTGTGGTCATATTACCATTCTGGAGAGTTTGAGGAGTATCTAGGACTCAAAATTAGAAGGACTGGAGAATGTCTTTGTAGAAATCTTCACATTTTTGTAAGTCTCTGGATATACTTATACAATTTTGCAATTTTGGTTTCCCCAATTTTGTCATTGATGCCAAAGGGGGAGAGTGTATGTGAAAAATACAAACATATTCTTAGGGGGAGTAATATTTTGCAGTGGAGCAGTATTTTGTATTTTGGCAAAATGTCTATCAAGTTTAACACTTAGTCATTTTTCACTAAGTGTTACCATCAATGCCAAAGGGGGAGATTGTTGGCATATGGCTCGTGTGGACATAGTTTTCATTTTTTTGTGTTGTCATTGATGGCAACTGCAGTCATCATTTTGGTCCATAGTTATGCATCCAATTGCACCGACAGTTAAAGTGAAAAACTATGTGTCTCTGGTAGGTCAGGGTATCTGGTCTAATAGCTTCACCAGATCATCACTTCATGTTGTGGATCACTGAAATTGTTTATCAAGCACATGAAACACCTTATCATTGAATCATGTATTTCTATCCTTGTGGCTACATGGTCTTGGAGGTCTAGTAGGACATTTTCAATTTATTTTCCTATTGGAGCCGACTCAGTGTAAATGGTATATAACTGTTGTATAAAGTTGAATTATTTTAATTAGATGTTCAATTATGGGTCCTAGCTTTTGAGTAGCTGACTCTTTGGATATGCATTGAAATTATTTATGTTTTTGGGATGAAAAGTTGCAAATGTTATTAAGTTTTGTTGAGCCGACCTATGGCAATTAATTCCTAGCGAGCGGATATATTTAGATGATCGGTCACATCATCTAGTAGATAGAAGAAGTTGTGTGTGCATGTGTTGTGAATGTCTAAGGTGTATTTGAGCGATATCATGTGCAGTTTCACTTGTGCATAGAGATTTTGTGTGCGAACTTGGGCAGAATAGAGCAGAAGTTCATTATCAGTCAAATAGGACACAAGTTTGTCATCAAAGCTAAACCAGAACTACAATCAAGCATTTGTAGATGCTATCCACTCTGTTCATTTTCTTTTGGATCAATTCCAAACTATTGTAAGGGTAGTGAACCCCCATCTTCTGAGCAGTGAGCTCTAGGCAATGAGCCTGAATGCAATTGCATTCTTATTTTGTAATACTTCTTTTGAGTATACTCAGAACTTATTTTGGATTGGCCATCCACCGTGGTTTTTCCCCTTACAGGGTTTCCACATAAAAATCCTTGTGTTATGGTTGTGTGGTTTTTTGTTTTTTGTTTCAGCATATTAATTTTGGTTAAGTGTATTAAGTGGAATAAAGATCAGAATAAAATTGTTGAAATTTGCACAACACTGATTCACCCCGCTCTTAGTGTTGCTTGTTTCCAACATGAAAATCCTACAGATCCACCTACAGATCATTCGGTTGTTGGAGAGGAGGATACACCTCCTGGTCATTCTATGAGTGTTCAACATCATGCATCTTATGGCCTAGATGCAATTGCAGCGAATCCTATACCGTTTGATACATAGGTATGTATGTATGTACTATGTACACACACACAATTTAAACTTGTTTAAATTTTAAATTACTTGTTTTACTTAAATGGTATATAGTACTAATGTACACATTTATGTTATATATATATATATTGTAGAGGGAGTTAGCTCATGTTACACCTAGTGTGAGGATGGAGTGTGTATGCAAGCATGATTCAGATGATGCAACTAATGTTAGTGGACAGGTGAGTTTTAAGTTTTTAAATCATGTACTCAGGTATGTATATAATTTGTACACGTGTATGTAGATATAGAACATTATTCCAATTTGGCATAATGTAAATAGATTGTGTACATGTTTTGTACTATCTCCAGGGCTCGGTGCATCCATTAGAGCAAGATTCTCATTCAGAGGGTCATTCGATTCAGAGTCGGCACGACAACCTTGCTAGAGCTTGACTTAATTAATAGGTAAACAAGTTGTAGCTACAAGATGCAATGTTTATTTTATGTTTTCACAATAGCTGCTCAAAATTTTGAATTAAACATGTTGGTAATTTATTTAGATGTTAATTCTTTGGCACATGTATTTTTCTAGGCTCTATGTACGAGGATCCATTCTTGGGTACAAAAGGTAAATTTTCTAAGAGTCTACTTTTTATGTCTCTTGGGATTGCTTACTCTCATAGTTTCATCCGCTTATTTCTGGACTTTGATTAATTGATATAATAATGGTTCTTTTCTAATTAATTACATTTGAGCAGGTCCAAATAAAATTTATTTGGTATGTGCTTCTAATTTGTCTTGATGGCTTATTTTAGGATAAATTACATCTTTGCCGCTAACAATTTTGTCTAGATCCAATAAAGCTGGCACCATTTTTGAATTTGTGAATCTTCAGTTCATCAAAGCCATGGTTTCAATCAGTGGTTTTTTTTGGAATCTATAGGCATGGAATCTATTTTTTCCCATCAGTATTGTGAAGAGCACATCAAAGTTTGTGTAGAATCTTGAGGTGATTCACTTGCCATGGTTTCAATCAGTGATTTTTTTTTTCTTGTAGTTCCTGATGAGTGATGAGTTTCTATCAAGGATTTGTTGACCCAGGACTTATATTTTGCTTTCTAATTTCACTATCAAGCTCTACTCTTATTGAATGACCTTATTAGAATTTCTCATTTCAGATTTCTTTAAGTAATATTAGAATTATTTGTTATCTTAAACCATATTCCCTTAAATATTAAAAAAAATTGTTATGCCATTGGATTTTGTCCTCTGCGCTCATGTTGTGGTCTTCAAGCCCAAATTTCAATGCCCTTTCTTATGGTTTTTTACTTCCTTTTCCATTGCAATTACTATCTTTGTATATACAAATCCATAGACATGGGTGTGATTTCTTTCTAATTGGTGATCCAAAAGTATTTGAGAGTTAAAAGTTGATTTCTTTGTTCAATGTTGGGTTTTCAGGAAATTCAGGTTCAAAAGGACCATTAGAGTGCATGCAATCAGTATCAAGATGGCAGATATTCCACCAGATGAATACTCTTGGAGAAAATATGGTTAGAAACCTATCAAGGGTTCTCCACATCCAAGGTATGATTGTTGTACTCAATAAGCGTTGTTGGTTCATATTGTCCAAAGTGTTTATAAAATTCCTTCTCTAGTATAGGATTTATGGCTGTCATAGGTATCCAGATATGAGCAGTGCCTCTATAATTGAGGCACCTATGGTTTCATTGGTCAAGATTTATTGTACTTTTTATTTTTGTTGGTAAATTTTCAATGCAAACTGATATTTGAAACTACTTGCTTTCCTCATAGGATACTACAAGTGCAGCAGTGTCCGGGGTTGTCCTACTAGAAAGAGTGTAGAAAGAGCCTAATTGAGCAAGAAGACAAAAAGGACAAGACATTGACCAGGCACACTTTTCAAGTAACCAGCCAAATGGCACTTCATTTCCTAGGTCAAAATAGTTTGGGCAGTTGAACCAATTGGCACAACAATAGTTCTTAGAACTAATCCCTCTTGTAACTACATTGGAGATTCTATAATTCTAAATCATGTTATTTCCATTGTATGGAATCCATCTTATGTAACTCATTCTCAATGACATACAATTTATCTTTGGATTTAGTCCATGAGAATTTAGAATATACAATTTTGGTGTCCATGTCCTGCATTCTACACATATATGATATCTTGTTTGTAATGAGTAAAAGAGTTTTGTTTGTTATCTGATGTCCTCTTTGAATGTTTAGTGCCTCTACATTTGTCTCACATTTTATATTTATTTTCATTCTCCTTTTAGCTAGTCGTAAACACTGCCTGTTTCTTGATTATTATCCTTAGATTGTGCAATTGTCCTTATTGCTCTAACTTTACAATTACTAATTTTGTGTTTGCTGATATTAACAACAATTTCGTAAATCCTCTATACAGTATGCTATGATGAATAAAACACAATATATGTTAAGTTTTTTTCCTGTGTGTGAAAAATTGCTCTGCTACAAGTGTTTTTGTTTATTCTGTTTGTTGGTAATTTTTTTGTGACTGTTTAAAGTACTGCACTTTTATCCCATAGCACTAAGTGCTCTCTATAATTAGATTGGACTAAATGTTCAGTTAGAAATGATTTTGATTGAAATAAGTCAACTGAATCTTTAGCTATGATGTGGTTGTGTCTTTGTGTCCTCTAGTTGAGCAACAACTAGGTCTATCAGTAAGATTGTTGCATATTAGAATAAGGTGTTATGTGTGTGGCGTCACACCTATTTGCAAAAAAATTCTATTTAGTTATAATGTAATAAAGGTGGATGTGTGGTCAATCAAGTATTGGAACCATCACCAATTAGGGAGGTTAACTATTTGCAACTACCGTCAATTGAGGACTAGTTGTCACCGATTGAAAAAGGTGGGGCTATAAAACATAATGCAAAAGAGAGGACACTTTTATAAATTAACAAATAAATTCACCTCTCATCAGTGTTAGTGGCACTACCACATCAACTCGATGCACTGGAGACAAAACCCTTTAGGGATGACCCTATTGTATTAGCGAGGAAACCCTTAGAAGTAGTATGTGGTGTATGTTGATAGCATATTTGAATAGAGTGAATTTAGACTTGTAGCTTATATAGTGCATCAAAATCATCAAATGCAACCAGTTCTGGATCAGTCAGTAAGTATAGAGTTTGTATGCTAGGAGTGCCCAGGAAGGAATATCATGTTATTTAGTTCAATCTTAATGTTTGTCTATGACTGAAAATAATAATAATAAATGTGTCTATGTTGGTTAGAATAGTTTTGGGTTTGTTTTTTATACTGTTTGCTAAGATAATTATAGTAGTTTATTTAATTTAAAATATTATAATTATTTAAGGACATTAAATCCCCTATTGGAACCTTGACCTCATTAGCACCATCATAATAATCACGGTTGTAAGTCATAGAATCAATGTTGGTCCAATTGGCTCTTTTGGAGAAATGAATAGATGCAGGTGCCCCGAGGTCCAAAATTAGGTCAGGAGGGTGCCCTCTTTGAGGAGACTTAATTAAAATCCTAGATATCTAGTTGAGAATATCCAAGTCTTTCTTGAAGAGAAGTTTTCTTACTCATGGTCATCCATAGTGGCACTTGTACTAGATATTTGTGCAGAAGAGAAGCTACTTTTAAGATAAAGTCTTTGTGCCTTGCAATACCTGGTAGAGTAGGTCTATGGAGGATACAAGAATCCAAGGATTTTGATGCTCTATGGTTGCTTAAGATATATAGTGAACAAAATTTAATAATGAAACTAAAACTTTCATAAATATTGTGATGTTTTTCTAGATCAATGTTTGAGAAAATAGATGATGATTCTCTTTGTAATAAAAAATTATTTTCTACTACTTTGATGATCATTGACTAAAGCGCATTTGTATATTAACGTCAAGGTACAAATTTATCATCATCCTCTCTTCATATGTCATCATTTGATAACGAATTCTTAGATATGAAGAAGTCCCTCTTACAAAGATACAAGTTTGATTGAAGAAAATGTTATTCATGTCTAATTCATAACTTTGTGACCTTGCCATTTCAAATTTGTGTCTTGACCTTGGTCAAATAATGACTTTTGTTTTGTGGAGATATAATAAAAGATGCATGTGTGATGAAGTTATCAAAATCATATTTTGGGTAGATAGTTTAGGTTTCAAATAGCTATTTAGCATCTCCTACTAAGACCATACTAAGGCTAATGGAAAGGTTCAAATAAATGAGAGAAAAATAAATGGACCATGATCTACCTAGTGAAATTCTTGAAGATGTATTATCTAATAGTAGACTTGTGGTAGGAGGTTTTCCTAAAATATTAACAAGATATTTGTATCATGAAGAAGACCTTGTTCATGCTACTCACGAAGATAAAGTTATATCTAAATTAAAGATGTTGGAATTGATAAAGTTATGTTCTTTTCTACGAAAAAAGTTGGATTTAAATTTCCCTCCTTATTATCTAAATCACAAAAATGATATGGGCCCTTTATTTAAACTTTTTGAGAGTAAATAAGGGGATAAAAAATCACTTATTAAGATGGATTTTACCCATATTGGTAGGCATAATTTTGATTCATTATTCATTTGTTTGTAATGATAGATTTGTAGATAACAACTTTCAAAAAAAATCATCTTACTTGATTTTTCACTTCAAAAACAAAAACATGTATACATGTTAGATTTTTAATTTTATCTTCTATGTATGGTAGAGCACTCAAGTAAATTTCAATCTATATTCATTATTTTCCACATGTATCATATTCTCGACTTTCATAACAAAGCATCTCTTGACTAAGTTTCTAAAAGGAAAAATAAATTGAGCAAAGGAAAGAACTAACTTATGAGTATTGTTTGAAGGAAAAATGTTACGAAAGAGAGTAGCCAAACCAAGAACCACCAAATGCTAAGGATACACAAGAATTTGATAAGGGGAAAAAACAAGAAAAAACCCCAATATTATTAATGGAGGAAAAATGCCTAAGAATGATACAAAGTGTAATGTGTTAAGAACCTCTTAAGGAGGTGGCTACAAATATTCCTTAATAAAGGAATTAAAAAATAAATAATTACAATTAAAGAATAACCTTTACCAAATAAAGATTAATCTTCTAACAATTTCCCTCTTAATATAAGTAAATTTTTCAAGTCCACCTATGACACATTCTATTATTCAAACCAATTCAAGTGGTTCAACCCGCTCTTCAATAACATGTAATATTCCCTGATGATCATCACTATCTAGTCTCCACTTATGACGTCCACGTGCATGTAGAACTGGATGAAGGGACATGGCAGTAGCAATTACTAGGTGGCTATATTGATATACCTTGTTCTCAGGTTGATAATCAATGAAATGAATCCCATTTTGAACAATTTTGATTTGCTTGAGATATGTCTCTTGCACTACAACTGAACCTAAAGGAACCAACATTCCAAGATAAGATATAACATTTACAAGGTCAATAGAAGTAACAAAATATTTAAAATATACATTAAATATATAAATCATGTAAGAGCATCTATTTATTTAATCAGACCTATGGGGAACAACATTCCATCACTTGTTTTTGATTCTACTAGCTTTTGCCTCTCTCTTGTACAACGCAATAGATTCAACAAGTCACAACTACACCAAATACCATTCTGATGCAAATTTGGAAGATATAGGCTTGGACAGAGCCTTGTTGATTTCTATGGCTAACAGAACATGCCAAGATGCTCACAAAAGACATTCACAAGGCCATTCAATCTTTTGTATGTGACCAAAGAAAAATAATAATAATATCTAACCTCTTAGTGCATTGAAAATATGTGACACTGATCTGAAAATCTGTTACTTGATAAATTAGGATTGGAATTCTCTAGATGAAATAAAAAACTTACAATCTTCTACATGTGACCAAAGAAAGAAGAAACTATAACAAACCCATTAGTGCACTAAAACTATGTGACACAAGTTTGGCCAAACAAGAATTGTAATCCTCTAAATGGCATCAAAAACTTCTGCAATGATAGAAAAAGAAAAAAAATGAATAATTCTATCTAAATCAAATCTTGACAATATAACCATTCTTTGTTACTTGGAGCATCTGGTAGAATAGAATTATGAGATATTTTTGAATTTTTGGAATGTGGTTCAATTCACTGAGCCATATGTGGATCAATTTGAAAGAAATGCTTGGATCCACTATGGAGGAAGTGGACAAGATTATAGACCATCAATTGTGGATGGAAGAGGACAAGATTATAGGGCATCAATGGATAGAAGAGACCCAATTCCATCAGGTGACCGACAAGACTACAGGCCATCCATGGATGGAAGAGAGCTAAATATGTAGGGAGACTAGCAAGGCAACAAACCACCTGTGGATAATAGAGGTCCAATTCTAGGAGAGCGTAGAGATTATGTACCTCCTAGAGAAGCAATGCAGGGACAACAAAGCAATATGATGGGGTCACAAGGAAGTGCTCTGGTGCAGAGGAGTGAAGTGGAACCTTTCCCATGGCCAATGGAAGGAACAAATTGAGTTGTTATGTCTTGAACAAAGGGAAAAATCAAGGGGAAGGTAGTGCTTTTGCCAAAGTTGAGCAAGGGTTTTCAAAATCATAATCTTTTCATATGCAAGTAGATTTAACTAACTAGTTGAAAGTCATCTTAAAGTAGTTGTAGATATAAGTCAGTAGTTGACGGTTATCTTAAGAGTATTTGTATATATGATTGCGTACTTGATGGTATTCTTCTAATAGTAGATATTGTTGGTTTGTGGTGACTGATCATGCTATACTGTACACCTTGGCCCCCTGTCCTTGCCGGGGTCCGGGGCCGGCAGCCCCCAAAAAGTGGGGGTTCGGGGGCGGCAGGCCCCGAGAAAAATTTTCCTCCTACTTTTTCGCGTGATCACCGAAAAAGGGAAAAAATCAATGAAAAAGGAAAAATCCATATTTGTAGAACCCTAAAATGGAAGCTTCTAAGCTTGTTAAAAAGGGGTTCGGATGGGTATTACAGTATGATGAAAAACACGATTATTCGCGAGATTGTAATAGGTTTTACACTTGATAATAAAAGTATTGGATGGCTGCGGTTTGGTGGATGTAGCCCGGATTGGTGAACCATGTTAAATTATCTGTGTTATGATTTTATTCTCACGTGTGTTTTAGTTTCTCTGTTTATTAATTAAATTTGCATTTAATTGTTAGATATTTGCCATCTCTAACCCTAACAAGTGGTATCAGAGCAGGTTGTGTTTCGATTATCATCTGTAGGAAGATCTCATGGTTGAGTGGGAGCAATGGTAGATGAGGGTAAGAAGGTTGAGAAGTATAATGGGCAGAACTATCAGTTATGGAAGATGCAGATGGAGGACTATCTCTATCAGAAGGATTTATGGCGGCCATTGGAAGGGAAAACCAAGAAACCCGCAACAATGTTAGATGAGGACTGGGAGATCTTGGATAGAAAGGTTCTTGGCGATTCGCTTGTGCCCTGCACAATCGGGTATGCTCAATATTGCTAATGAAGAAAGACAAATCAAGAGTTGATGGAAACCCTGGAAAAGTTGTATGGAAAGCCTTCCGCTTCAAATAAGGTATTTCTTATGAAGCGTTTATTTAATATGAAAATGGTAGAAGGTGGGTCAGTTACTGATCATTTAAATGAGTTTAATACTGTCACTAGTCAATTAACTTC
>VDFB02000015.1:197925963-197939113 GCA_007258455.2 Sequoia sempervirens | reverse complement strand
TTCATAGTATGGGATGTGGGTGGCCAAGACAAGATTAAGCATCTGTGGGAGCAGTACATGGTCAATGCTCAAGTAAAAATATAACCACTCCACCATAATAGATTTTTCTATTGGACTTAACAGTTAAAGTACTATTTGTCATTTTTAGGACTGGATGGGGGTGTGAAATTATTCAGAAATTTATTATTTTTAAATGATGAAATGTAAAATTATTATTGACTATTTGATCATGGATGATCATCTACATTTAAGAAGATTTATTGAATAATTATTTCACTAATAGATTCATCAAAGCATTGGATTTTTGTTTTTTAAGATCATGGGTGTAAATTGTTTTTATGCAAAAACATGGGCTTATATTTGTGATAGATAGTTGTGACAAAGAGCGGCTAAAGAAGGCAAAGCAGGAATTGGATGGTTTGATCAATGATCCAGAATTGAGTAATGTGAAGCTTTTGGTTATGGCCAACAAACATGATCTTCCAACGACAATGAACTCTGTTGATATGACTGAAAGGCTTGGTCTTGGAAACCTCAGTGCTACAAAAAAATGGCATGTCCAGAGTTACAATGGAAAAACTGGGGAAGACCTTCATGATGCTCTCGATTGGCTTGCCTCTGCAATCAAGTAATTATTCAATACTTCATTGCAATGTTTCTGCATCATCTTAAAGGACTAATCTTTGGGCTTTTCTATTATTTGTACAAAGATCCCAACATCTTGTGCAAAATGTATGTCTAGGACTGCATCAAGAATAGTCAGTAAAAATTATTATCCACTGTAATGCTTATTCAATCTTCCAATGATCCTATTCTGCACTTCAAAAAAGTTAATTCTCTCTATTTTAGTTATGTACAAGCAGTCCGTTAATCTGTGGACAATTTGTAAGAAAAATCTATTGCAGAACATACATCCAGTATTACATTGAGAATAGTCAATAAAAGTTATTTTTCACTGTACTTCTTAATCTGTGGACTATAGCATGTAAGGATTAATGCTTATTTTCCACTATAATCTATTAGTGATCTTGTTGTGTGCTTCCACAAAAAATTCTAATAAGTTAGTGGATTATCTCTAGTTCCCTTTCCCATGAAACAAAAAGAAAGACCGTGTTGCAAAGGACTCAATTCTGCATGTTTTCATTCAAAGACTTGATTTTCTAGCCAATGTTAGTAAAAACTTATCTATTGCATGGGTTAAGATCATGCAACGTCCACTTTGGAAAATCACTAGAACTTATTTATTATATAGGTAAGATCACCTAAAGTGCACTGTTGTAGATTTATATACATGTCCTTACTATTTATATTTCACTATGTTCTACAGGTTGAGAGACACTTGGAAATTGGTGATTTCAAAGGAAATATTCACACATGGTATTGCTTTGATCAATGCTAATCACCATTTAAATATGTGTCCTACTAAAGCTGCTTCCCCCATAAATTATAGTAATATCAAACTGATGTATACCTCTCATGTACCGAAGGATATGCTTGGCTACTTGCCAATGGCACCCATGAAGTTCTTGCATGAACCAATAGATGAGGGACTATAGCAAAGTCTTAGTTTGGCCAGTGGAAAATCAAGTATAGAAGGCCACCAACCAATTACCTGTAAAATGTAGTATCATTGGGTTGAACAATGTACTGACAACTTAACTCCAAATTGAAACAGAGTAAGACAGGTTTTATAGTTAAGCATGCTAAATAGTTGAAGTAAGACCAACACATACTGGGCTCATATCTACATCATATATCGAAGGTTCCATTGTGAACATACTCATCTACATTTCCCACCTCGCCTGCATTTAGATTTCATATCCCTTTCATTATTTAATAGGACCAACAATGCAACAAAGAGTATGTTTTTGATTTAATTTATGCAAGATTAAATTAAACTTCTATTTACTATTATGAACAAGTACTAAATTTGTGATAGGAAGATACCATTCTTACACTTTTTGAAATGCTCAGGTTAAAAAAATAGTTGCATTGAATGAAAGTAAGATAGAAAATGAATCAAACACACATGAAAAGAGAGATTAAGAAAAGGACATACCCTAGAGAAACGTGATGCGATAAAAATCAATGAGAGTGAAGCTATGCTTCCTCATCTAACTATCATCTTGCAAGTTTTTACAAGCCAATTGTTTTGTGAAAATGTTCAAATCCATTGTATCTTTTGCTAACACCTCTATGATGCTCATCTAGCCTGCTGCATGCCTTGTTGTGGATTGTGGATTACTTGCTTATTCTACATGCTTGACTTTTGGTCTCAACTTTGCAATAATCTTCTACCTCATGAATCCATGAAAAGGCTCTTGGTATTTGTTGGAACTGACCAAAAGCCTCATATATGTTCCGTAGGGTAATATTTATGCAAGGGATGAATAAATGAATCATACAAAGGATTCTAAACACCTCCCTCTCAAAGAGACAAAAGAAGTACTCACTCAATTTCCCTTTGGAAATTTGGTTCTATTATTTTTTCCCCTATGGTATGGTCTCATACGGAGATGAGCCCATCTTGTAACCCTATTCCATGATGGTTCAACTTCACACCAATAAAAACTTGTATGGCTTTGTCTCAACTTTGCATTAACCCTATTCTACATGCTCGACTTTTGGTCTCTACTCTATTAACATCCATGAATATAGAAGTTGAAGCAGTATAGTGAATGATTACAACAGAAAAATAATCCTGTAGCATTGATAATAATGCAAGATTATTTGTGAATAGAAGTTCTAAAAAAATTTTCTCAACAACATCAAATATATATAATGCAAGGTTCTCTGTGTAAAAAAAAAGAAGGATTTAAAGTGGAAGTTTCTAAGGATATATGTACTTGTGACAAATATGATTCACAGAAGTACAGATAAGTTCAAATAAAGGATTTTCAGAAATTATATTCCAAAATACTTGGTTGAGATTTAACATTTCACTTTTATTGTACCTGCAATTCTCTTTTTGTGTTTCTTGAAAGCGCTAGAAATGACCTTGTTGAAAGTGCCAGAAAAAATGCCCAATTCTTGAATGCACCAAAAATGACCTTGCCCTATTAGCTAAAAATCCCCTGAAAATGACCTTGCCCATGAAAAAGACCTGGATTAATCTGAGAAGGAAAAATAGGGCATCCTCTCTAAAATTTGAGAGGTAAAAATAGGGCATCGTCTCTAAAATTAGAGAGGAAAATAAGATGTTCGAGTGAAGGCATGGTTCGAATGAAGCCTCCGATTTTTTTTTCAATTTAGAAACTTTAAAATCTCCATAATCGGTGGGGGTTCATTCGAACCCCCCCTTCATTAGAAAGGGGGGAATTCTAATGAACCCCCTTCATTAGAACCACCCTAGTGATTTTTTTATGCACATTTTTAATTTCCCTTCGGCTAAATAATTGTAACCCACTATTGTGGGTTCACCCAACTATGATGCAAAACATGATATAAAAACTAATTATAAGATTCCAAAGTGCTCCCAAGCTCAAATGATAAACCTGCATGATAACTCTATTCAAAAGTGGATGCAAAATACAATGCCAAAGGGTTGTATTTATAACCTTTTCTAAGCGTCTTGTGAGGTGGCAATAATCAATGGTCCAAATTCAAACAAGAAGAATGGATGGTGGAGATGGAGAGAATCAAGATGTTGTCCCCTTGACCAAAGACAACATGCCATTTGGATGGAAGAATCTCTTGACCAATGGGCAACATGCCAAATGGATGGAAGACTCAAGTGTGGGAAGAAAAGACCATGTGTTTCAAAATTGGTGGAAGATAATTCTAATTAAAAATTAGAATTATTTAATTTCATGTGACCTTGGTGAGGTGGCATGAAAAGTTGAAGATAATTCTAATTAAAAATTAGAATTATTAGAATGTCCCCTTGACCAAGGGCAACATGCCAAATGGATGGGAGAATCAAGTGTGTGAGGAATAAGCCATGTGTTTGAATGCCAAATGTGTGGGAGAATCAAGTGTGTGAGGAATAAGCCATGTGTTTGAAAATAATTCTAATTTAAAAATTAGAATTATTTAATTTCATGTGACCTTGGTGAGGTGGCATAAAAAGTTGTAGACATGTGCTTGAATTCCTAATATGAGATTAGTGAAACTTAATTAAATAAAACAAACTTTAGAAATTCGTTTATTTAATTAAATTAGAAGAATATGATTTTTAGATTTGAAGAATTAAAGGATATGAACAATATAAATAAATTGTGAATTTATTTATACGTGTCGAATATTAATTAAATAACTAGTATTTAATTAATTAAATGTTGTGACCGATTTTTAGGTGTATACATTTTGCCCCTCTTTGAAGTGATGTGTTTACATATTGCTTCAAAGAAAATTTTGTTGTTGCTGCTAGTACTGAAAAAATTTTTTCAGTATGCCCCAGACGTTGATTTTTAGGTGATGATGGATATATGCCCCCTCGGAGATAAATCGGTGAATTTTTGAATTTTTAGGATTTTTAAAACTTTTTGAAAATTTTGATGATTTTTAAATGATCTCAAAATTTTATGCGTGAAATGATTTATCTCCCAAAAAATGATGTATAAATAAATTTGTGATTTATTTATATTGTTTTAATATCAAACATCATGAAGTAGTACTTTCGGTCATCATGGTCTAAAATATACCATTGATGCTTGTACTCACTTTCAACATTTTAAAGGCCGAATAATGATAAAAAGCATAACAAATTGGCTGTTACGAATGACAACTTTTGCATATGAGATCTGCATGGTTAGAGTAGATTTCATCCATGTTAGTTTGCATTTGTATTTATGGGGTTTCCAAAGCTGCAACAATGATGCTATCTCTCACATTAATGGATTGAGTACACTTGACATTACCAAAAACACATCATTTTCATATAGTTACACCAATCTGAAAGCAATATGTGCTAGAGAAATTGTTGTCTGCGCCAAAAGTATCACGTCCGAACCTACAAACATAAATTTTCTAGAATGTTAAAAAGAAATGGAGCAGGGCCCCATGGTGGGCACCATTTTGTGTGTGTGTTGAATGTGTAAAGTTAGTATCAACACAAACCTTAATGAAACAATTTATATTAAAGATTCAAAGCAAAGAAGCTACTCTAAATTGCAATAAAATGAATATTTTAAGAACGTCTCATTGTCCTCTATTCTTAATGATTCCTTTAACCTCTTGGCCCTCAAATTTCTATGTGCACAAAGGCTATTAGAATGACACTTAAGAAATAGGATTAGTATTTAACATGCAAGCTAATTAAATTCCTACATGAAACTAAATGGTAGAAATGATGATGGATATTATGATGAATGATGGATGATTATGATGAATGGTGGGTGACTATGATGAATGGACAAACAGTGGTGGATACTATGGTGGTGATCTATATGATTCTACATATGCTCAAATGCAAACTCTAAATATACTAATCTAAAATGCAACTATGATGTAAATGATGACATAAAATGCAACTCTGAAGCAAAGTCTAAGATCTATCTATGATGCAAAACATGATATAAAAACTAATTATAATACTCCAAAGTGCTCCCAAGCTCAAACAATAAACCTGCATGATAACTCTATTCAAAAGTGGATGCAAAATACAATGCCAAAGGGTTGTATTTATTGTTGGAAAAACAAGGACAAACAACTGAGAGGGGGGTGAATCAGTTGTCACAGAAACTTAAAATTTTCTATCTTAACTTAACTTAATCTCAAATATGATGAACAATCAATCAACCATAAACAATTAACACATCAGAGAGACATAGAGCACCAAGATTTTTTACGTGGAAACCCTATTAGGGGAAAAACCATGGTGGACGTTAGTCCACAAGATTATACCTTGTTAAAAGTATAATGAGAAATAAAAAGGGGAATGCACATGCATTTAGGTACACTGCCTAGAGATCATTGCTCAAATACAAAAGGGGCTCTGTACAATGCAGAATAGGATTAAAATCAGAGAAGGTATGAAATGAGAAAATAACTTCTGCACAAGCCTGATTACAGTTCCAATTAAGCTCAGAAAACCTTCTTCACACTTCACACAATCTTCTTCACACTCTGCTCTGCTATCGAATGATATTTTCACATACACACATAGGAGCACTCTTAGCATACGAAGCACCACTTTCACCAATAAAACAATCACACTTATATATCCGCTACATGAGATTTCATCACAGCTTAGTCAGCCAGGAAAATAAAACATATTTGCAATGTAAATTTAATTTTACAAATAATTTTTTAATGTGAATCCACCATGAGTCGGCCAAAATATGAGTGGAGACCAAATTAACATCTCCAACACAAAATACTTTAATTAATTACACCACGAAGATCCACAACACACTACCACCAACCTATCGGCCAGGAACATGAAAAACTAAACATGTGCAAGAAACGATCTTCAACCATGAGTTCTCTGAGTAATGTGGGCATACCAAAAAGATAGAGAATCATCTAGAGACATTTGAGAACACCAAGAAAAAAAAGGGAAGCATCTGCAACAATTGCACTAATATAATCACAATAATCTTCATTTAGAACACTAACAAAAGACCACATAAACACTCTCGACCATAATACAATCAAACTTCATGGACTCCTAAAAAATTCATAGATGATCTAGATATTCTAAAAAATAAACCCTTTAATCCACACCAACTAATCTTAAATGTAAAGAACAAGACACCTTCAAGACCTGCACAGTTCCACTAGGAACCTAGAACACTTTCTTTTATAATTTTCTCAATATCCTCTACATATACAACAACTGATACAACAAATTCTAATAGTGTTGACATCAATGACAACCACATATCAGCAACACATCCACAATATCCAACAATCTCTCCCTTTGGAATTGATGGCAACACATGATGTGAAAAATACCATCAACCCAACACACTGACTCTTCTTCTTAACTGCTCTTCTCCTCACAAGGCTCTTCTCCTTAGAAATATTTTTCACAATGCACTTCTCCCCCTTTGACATTAATGGAAAAGGTAACCATGACCTTTCCAAATACACGCTCAACCACATATCCGCATCACACTGAATCCCCAAGTAAGCCACAAAAACATCAACTGATTTTCAGGAATATAACAATGTAGCTCATGGATTGATGCAAGTAAATGCATCTTTTAGTTCTTATTAGGAGGGGTAGTTACCCCTAGCACTCCTCTGAGATACTCAAAAGTATCCTTCAACAATGGCTTAGTAAATATATCTGTAATCTATTCTTTGGTAGGCACATATTCCAATTTGACTTCTTTCTCATTCACTTTCTCCCTCAAGAAATGAAACTTGATTGATATATGTTTAGTCTTAAAATGCAACACCAGATTCTTTAAAATATTTATTACACTTGAATTGTCACTGTATATGGAAATAGGCTCTTCTTATACCACTCCCCGATATCTATCAACATCCATTTCATCCATATTATCACTTGAGTACGTGCTTATTTGCAAATAACAATGTAATATGCTTTACAGATAGAGAAATGAAATTCTACTTTTTGCTCAACTAGGACACCAACTTCTTCCCTAGGAAGAAAGCACCACCACTAGTACTTTTCCTATCATCTACATCTCCAACCCAATCTGCATCAGTATATGCACTCAAAGTGAGATCATCATCCTTTGGATACCAAAGTCCAAAGTCAATTATTCCTTTCAGTTATCTGAAGATTCTCTAAACAGTAGTCACATGAGACTCTTTTGGATTAGCTTGAAATCTAGCAACCATACATACCACATTCATAATGTCTAGTTTGGTCTAAGTTAAATAAAGTAATCCACCGATCATTGACCTATATCTAGTTTGATTTTCCTTAGGAGATTCATCATTATGTGTCAACTTACATCCAGTCACCATGGGAGTACCAACAAGTTTTGAGTCATCCATTCCAAACCTCTTCATTAGTTCTCTCACATATTTGGAATGAGATATGAAGATCCCCTTTGTCTAACCGAAAGTAACTTGCAAGGTATACACAACAATGCCATGTACCAATTTCATAGTACATCCGGGACACATTTCTTCCATCATCATTATTCTCGCCACATCCGCATCTTCATTGTTCTATTCTTTCTCTCTCTCACCCATTCTCGCTGAGGGGTTCTGTGAGCATAACTATCTTTAATCTTCCATGTTTTCTACAAAAGAGTTGAACTCCTTTGGTGCAACCCCACCACCTCAAGTAGATCTTGTGCACTTGATTTCTCGTGCCTTTCTCATTTTCTTCCATAGCCTTAAAACTTTTGAACTTTTCCAAATGCTTCCTTACATTTCTCTCAAGAAAGAAAACCCATATCATTCTAGAGTAATCATCAATAATCAACATAAAGTACCTTTCTCCATGAATACTTCTAACTCTGGAGGGACCACAAAGGTCAGTATGTAGCAACTCTAGCAAATTATTTGAATGAAACTGTTTACTCTGGAAAGAGACTCTAGTTTGTTTACTCATCTGACATTCCTTGCCGATTGTGTTAGTAGGCTTCACTAACTTAGGTAGATCTCTTACTGTTTGAGTGGAACTTATCTTGATAATGTTGTCAAAATTTACATGACACAACCTCCTATTCCACAACTAGCTTTCATCTATTTGAGCAATTAAACAACTCCCACTAGCAGTATTTAGGTGAAAGATATTACCTTTTGTCTGTCTACCTATAGCAATCATATTCCCAGAACCTTCGCGTATCTTGCATCTTCCATTTTTGAACTGAAGGTCATATCCCTTGTCCACCATCTGTCCAACACTCAACAAGTTGTGCTTCAAACCTTCAACATAAAGAACATCA
Source organism: Sequoia sempervirens (assembly GCA_007258455.2). Taxonomy (NCBI): domain Eukaryota; kingdom Viridiplantae; phylum Streptophyta; class Pinopsida; order Cupressales; family Cupressaceae; genus Sequoia; species Sequoia sempervirens. The sequence goes on along the minus strand of VDFB02000015.1, from coordinate 197,930,297 downwards.
TTAGTGTTATCCTTACCACCAAGACAAATAGAACCTCTACCATGAATTACACCAACATTGTTATCTCCAAATCTTACAAACCCACTGTCATACTTCCCTAGACTTACAAATTTTCTTTTATCACTGGTCATATGATGTGAGCATCCACTATCAATGACCTTATCGCTTTCTTCAACTCTAAAGAGCCTTTTCATCTTTAGCAGATTCAGTAGCCACAAGATTATCTTCAATGGTAGTAATGAAAACCCATTAATCTTCATTTCCATTATCTTTATCAGACTCATCATCAGTCACTGCTTCTTCAGCAAAGTAACATCTCTTTGGGAATCTAGACTTTTTAGGCTTAGATCTAGGAACTCTTTCAGGACACCTTGATGCAAAATGACCTATTTTACTATAAGAGAAACATTTAATAGGAAATACACCTTCATACTTACCTTTTCCTCTGCCTTCTTGTTTTGCAATTAATGCTTCCAATTCTTCTACTTCTCTTTCCTTATCTTCAAGCTGTTTCAGTTCTTCATCATACTTGGATATCTTTCTGGAACACTCTCCCAAACTATATCTTTTCCTGATACTTCCGGATACATTAGCTATGAATACAAATTCAGTCTTCGGTGCAGATTCACCAAATTCACTTATTTCAAAAGCAGCAAGCTTTCCAACTAGTGTGCCTCTTGTTATTTTTGTTACTGATCTGATCTCTTTAACAGCATGAGTTTTCACTTATATATATGACCCAAGCATCTTAGCCACAATTTCATCCTCATCCATAGAACCACTGACACATCTTATACCCATCACTATCTCATCTACTCTCTACATAAAACAAGTGATATTTTCATCTTCACCCATCATCAAATTCTCATACTTTCCTTTCAAGATTTATAGCTTAGCCATCTTCACCTGAGCATCTCCTTCATACAAAGTTTCCAACTTCGTTCAAATATCATGAGCTATTTGCAATCCTATCACATTAGCCATCTTTGAATCTGTCAGAGCACTCACCAAGGCTTCAATAGCCCTAATATTATTTTCAGCATTTTTGATCTCATCAGCAGTGGAAGGACCATTCCAAGGAATAACATATGGATCTTTGTAATCTTCAAAAAAGGATCAACGGACCACACCCTGAAGTGACATCGCGATCCTACCTCCACAAAGGAGTAGTTAGTTCCATCAAATCTTGGATTGTCCTTCTCGAATGTTTTCTTCGATCACCTCAAGATTTTAGGACTTCTTCAGAGGAACCTGCTTTGATAACAATTGTTGGCAAAAAAAGGATAGACAACTGAGAGGGGGGGTGAATCAGTTGTCACATAAACTTAAAATTTTCTATCTTAACTTAACTTAATCTCAAATCTGATGAACAAGAAATCAACCATAAACAATTAACACATCAGAGAGATAGAGAACACCAATATTTTTTATGTGGAAACCCTGTTAGGGGAAAAACCACGGTGGATGTTAGTCCACAAGATTATACCTTGTTAAGAGTATAATAAGAAATAAAAAGGGGAATGCACATGCATTCAGGAACACTTCCTAGAGCTCACTGCTCAAATACAAAAGGGGATCATTTCCCAACAATACATAATAGGATTAAAATCCGTAGGGTATGAACTGAGAAAATAGCTTCTGCACAAGCCAGATTACAGTTCCAATTAAGCTCATAAAACCTTCTTCATACTTTGCTCAATCTTCTTCACACTCTGCTTTGCTATTGAATGATATTTGCACATACACACTTAATATCACTCTCAGCATATGAAGCACACACTTCATCGAAGAAACAATCACACTTATATATCAGCTACATGAGATTTCATCACAGCTTGGTCGGCCAGGAAAATAAAACATATTTGCAATGTTGGCCCAATTTTACAGATAAATTTTTAATGTGAATCCACCAAGGTTATCCACAACATAGTGGAGACCCAAATTAACATCTCCAACACAAAAATACTTTAATTAATTTCACCACGAAGATCCACAACACGCTACCACCAACATGTCAACTAGGAACATGAAAAACTGAACATGCACAAGAAAAGATCTTCAACCATGAGCTCTCTGATTAATGTGGATGTACCACAAAGATAGAGAATGATCTAGAGACATCTGAGAGCACCAAGAAACAACAGAAACATCCACGCATAACCGATTAACATAATCACACACCTTCATTCAAGAACATTGGCAAAGACCACACAATATTGTCAGCCATAATAATAACTCAAAACTCTTCACGAGATACCAAAAATTCAAAAGTAGATGATCTAGATATACTAAAAAATAAACCCTTTAATCCACACCAACTAATCTTCAACGTAAAGAACAAGATGCCTTCATGACTTGCACAGTTCCACTAGGAACCTAGAACACTTTCTTTTACAATTTTCTCAATATCCTCGACATATACAGCCTCTGATACACCAAATGCTAATAGTGTTGACATCAATGACAACCACATATTAGCAACACAACCATAGTATCCAACATTTATAGCTCTCCTTTTCTAAGCATCTTGTGAGGAGGCAATAATCAATGGTCCAAATTCAAACAAGAAGAATGGATGGTGGAGATGGAGAGAATCAAGATGTTGTCCCCTTGACCAAAGACAACATGCCATTTGGATGGAAGAATCTCTTGACCAATGGGAAACATACCAAATGGATGGAAGATTCAAGTGTGGGAAGAAAAGACCATGTGTTTGAAAATTGGTGGAAGATAATTCTAATTAAAAATTAGAATTATTTAATTTCATGTGACCTTGGTGAGGTGGCATGAAAAGTTGAAGATAATTCTAATTAAAAATTAGAATTATTAGAATGTCCCCTTGACCAAGGGCAACATGCCAGATGTGTGTGAGGAATAAGCCATGTGTTTGAATGCCAAATGTGTGGGAGAATCAAGTGTGTGAGGAATAAGCCATGTGTTTGAATGCCAAATGTGTGGGAGAATCAAGTGTTTGAGGAATAAGCCATGTGTTTGAAAATAATTCTAATTTAAAAATTAGAATTATTTAATTTCATGTGACCTTGGTGAGGTAGCATAAAAAGTTGTAGACATGTGTTTGAATTCCTAATATGAGATTAGTGAAACTTAATTAAATAAAACAAACTTTAGAAATTTGTTTATTTAATTAAATTAGAAGAATATGATTTTTTAGATTTGAAGAATTAAAAGATATGAACAATATAAATAAATTGCAAATTTATTTATACATAGTCGAATATTAATTAAATAACTAGTATTTAATTAATTAAATGTTGTGACCGATTTTAGGTGTATACATTTTGCCCCTCTTTGAAGTAATGTGTTTACACGTTGCTTCAAAGAAAATTTTGATACCGATGCCAAGAAAATAATTTTTTCGATGCCCCAGATGTTGATTTTCAGGTGATGACAAATATATGCCACCTTAGGAGATATGAATTTTTGAATTTTTAAGATTTTTGGAACTTTTTGAAAACTTTGATGATTTTTCAATGATTTGATTATGATCTCAACATTTTATGCGTCAGAAACGATTTATCTCCCGAAAATGATGTATAAATAAATTTGTAATTTATTTATATTGTTTTGAAATATCAAACATCATGGAAGTAGTACTCAGGTCATCATGGTCTAAAATATACCATTGATGCTTGTACTCACTTTCAATATTTTAAAGGCCCAATGATGATAAAAAGCACGACAAATTGGCTGTTACGAATGAAAACTTTTGTATATGAGATTTGCATGGTTAGAGTAGATTGCATCCATGTTAGTTTGCATTTGTATTTATGGGGTTTCCAATGCTGCAACAATGATGCTATCTCTCACATTAATGGATTGAGTACACTTCACATTACCAAAAACACATCATTTTCATATAGTTGTGCCAATTTGAAAGCAATATGCGCTAGAGAAAGGGTCGTTTGCGCCAAAAGTCTCATGTTCGAACCTGCGAACATAATTTTTCTAGAATGTTAAAAAAAAATGGGGTAGGGCCCCACGGTGGGTTCCATTTTGTGTGTGTGTTAAATGTGTAAAGTTAGTATCAACACACACCTTAATGAAACGATTTATATTAAATATTTAAAGCAAAGAAGCTACTCTAAATTGCAATAAATTGAATATTTTAAGAACGTCTTATTGTCCTCTATTCTTAATGATTCCTTTAACCTCTTGGCCCTTAGATTTCTATGTGCACAAAGGCTATTCGAATGACACTTAAGAAACAAGATTAGTATTTAACATGCAAGCTAATTAAATTCCTACATGAAACTAAATGGTAGAAATGATGATGGATATTATGATGAATGATGGATGATTATGATGAATGGTGG
>VDFB02000015.1:197872707-197925863 GCA_007258455.2 Sequoia sempervirens | reverse complement strand
GCGATGCAATAATTTATGAAGATTATTGTTCCTCTAATGGTATTAGTAGGCGGTTCCAAGACTCCATGGGAAAATGGGTGGTTGAAACTCATGAATAGAACAATAATCGAGCGTGCACGGACTATGAGATTACATGTTGGGCTGCCTTTAAAAATGTGGGCAGAGACTATAAACACTATTGTTTATTTAATTAATAGAGGTCCCTCTAATCCTTTGGGTTGTGGTATTCCAGAGAAAGCATGGGAAGGTAAGAAGGTGAGTTATTCTTTTCTCCAAAACCTTGGTTGTGAAGCATTTGCACATGTAGATTCTGAAAATAGAACCAAGCTTGATGCACAAAATCAAAGAAATGTATATTTGTTGGATATGGCATTGATGAATTTGGTTATAGGCTTTGGGATTTTGAAAATCAGAAAATTGTGAGAAGTAGGGATGTCATATTCAATGAGAAAGTATTGTACAAAGATCTATTGCTGCAGCATGAGAAGAAAGAAAATGATTATGCGGTGTTGGATGATATTCCAAACAATGATGTTTCAGTGGTTCCTCATACTGGACAACAACAGCAACAATGAATACCACAAACTCTTGTTAGACAATCTTTAAGGATAAGTAGACCTCTAAAAAGATTCTCTCCCTCTTTGTATACTATTTTGTTAGCAGTACTTGGTGTGAACCAGAATATTATGGTGAAGCTATGCAGGTGGATACCAAGGTTCAGTGGGAGCGTGGAATGGAAGAAGAAATGGACTCCTTGCTGAAAAATAAGACTTGGGAATTATGCAAGTTGCCTGCAGGTAAAAAGGCTTTACCAAACAAATGGATTTATAGGCTAAAAGAGGAGGATGGAGGTAAGAAAAGATTTAAAGCCAAATTAGTTGTAAAGGGATTTGCACAAAAAAAGGGTATTGATTTTGATGAGATTTTTTCTTCTGTTGTTAAAATGACTTCTATTCGTATTGTTTTAAGTATTGTGGCTGCTGAAGATTTGCATTTAGAACAGCTTGATGTTAAAACAACTTTTCTCCATGGTGATTTGGAAGAGGAAATATACATGGATCAGCCACAAGGATTTGAGGTCAAAGGTAAGGAGAAACTAGTGTACATATTGAAGAAAAGTTTATATGGCTTGAAGCAAGCACCTTGGCAATGGTATTTGAAATTTGACAGTTTTATGGCTGAGCAAGGCTATAGCAGGTGTAATTTTGACCATTGTGTTTATTTTAAGAGGTTGGATAATGACAGTTACATTATTTTGTGTTTATATGTTGATGACATGTTTGTAGCTAGGTCTAACATGGATCACATACGTGAGCTAAAACAATATTTAGCAAAATCTTTTGCTATGAAGGATTTAGAGGCGATAAAATTAAATCCTTGAGGTAGCGAAACTGTAGAGATAGGAAAAAAGTATTTTTATCTCGGGGCTGTTATGTTGAAAGACATTAGCAGAGAGATTTCATATGGAGAATGCAAAAGGCAGCCGACACCGCCTTTGCCCTAGTCATGTTAAATTGACTAAGGATATTTGTCCAAAGACACAAGAGGAGGAAGAAAAAATGTCCAAGGTACCATATGCTTCAGCTGTAGGTAGTTTGATGTATGTCATGGTATGAACGAGACCAGATATTGCACATGCTATAGGAGTTGTTAGTAGGTATTTGAGTCATCCTGGAGTTAAGCATTGTAATGCAGTAAAATGGATTCTTAGGTACTTGAGAGGTACATCCAATAATTGTCTATGTTTTGGGGGCTCTAATACTGATTTAAAAGGCTATGTTGACTCAGATTTGGCAGGGGATATAGATACCAGGCGGAGTACCACAGGTTATGTATTTACAGTTGGTGGGATAGCAGTGAGTTGGACTTCATGATTGTAGAAGGTGGTTGCTTTATCCACCATAGAGGCAGAGTATGTTGCTGCAACAGAGGCGGAAAAGGAGATGATATGGCTGCAACTTTTCATGGAGGAGTTGGGAAAACAACAGGTTGGAAATTACTTTTTTATAGAAAGTCAGAGTGCTATACATCTTGCAAAGAATTCTACCTTGCATTCTAAAACAAAGCACATCCAATTGAGATATCATTTCATTCGGTCAGTGTTGGAGGATGGACAGGTTAAGCTGGACAAGATACATACAGATGCCAATCTAGCAGATATGTTTATGAAGGAGGTGACAAGGGAGAAGCTGAGCTCCTCTTCAGCTTCGGTTGGTCTTCAAGGTTGAATTCAAGTATAACAGAGTAGCAGGGTCCAAGGTCCTTATTTCTAGTGGGAGCTGTAATTGTAGCAGTGTCATTTAGGATCAGTCTCCAAGTGGGAGATTGTGGTGGTGTGGAGCTTGATCAGTCCCCAAGTGGGAGATTGTTGGTTTGTGGCAACTGATCATGCTATATTGTATAGCCCATGGTATACTGTACACCCTGGCCCCCTGTCCTTGCTGGGGTCACCGAAAAAGGGAAAAAATCAATGAAAAAGGAAAAATCCGTATTTGTAGAACCCTAAAATTTGGAAGCTTCTAAGCTTGTTAAAAAGGGGTTCGGATGGGTATTACAGTATGATGAAAAACACGATTATTCACAAGATTGTAATAGGTTTTACACTAGATAATAAAATTATTGGATGGATGCGGTTTGGTGGATGTAGCCCGGATTGGGTGAACCACGTTAAATTATCCGTGTTATGATTTATTCTCTGTGTGTGTTTTAGTTTATCTGTTTATTAATTAAATCTGCATTTAATTGTTAGATATCTGCCATCTCTAACCCTAACAAATATATCTTGCTGGTTGATGGTTATGCAAGTTTATGGGAATTTTGTACAGGTTGAGGCAAATAGAAGGCTGGTCACACAGGTTGATATAAAATAGTCTGGAGGTTAAGGCAAGTAGAATACAATCAATATAGCTAGATTTTTTCTTCCCTTGGATATCTCATTTTCATTTGCTCAACTTATTTATTTAGAGAATTTTGTAATAGGTTTATCAGGTTTTGAGCAATAGGAGGTTGGTTATCAATTTATGCATGCATCCTGAAAGGTTTGTAGAATAGTTAATCTTGGGATTTAGTTGATTAATGGTACAGTGACATGACATCATACCCTGTAACAAATGTTTTATAAATCTTATGGGCTTGATGACCTGTGGTGGTACATAATATCGCTGTTTTTGAGTATGGTGGAACATGATGGTACAAGTCTAGTAGCTCTTTTAGCTATTCTACATTAACGGGCCACATTATTTATTCTTCCTCTTGGTATACACGATTACATCAAATATCCAATATTTATGGACTTTTGATATCAGCATCATCATTTTATTTTTTATTTTACATTGTTGAATTTGGTAATATTACTAGGTATAATTTTTTTTGCATTTGTCATGGACTGGAAATATCACGTCCTTTAATAATATTGGGTGTTAGACCTTTCCATGGAAATTTGTTATTGGAACATTTTCTATTGTTCTATTTTAATGGTTGACACTTGAAATATCTGTTATTGCAAACACATTTTTTGTTGCTGGGTCTCGTTTCTCTCTCTCTCTCTCTCTTATCTTTGATCTATTGTTGACACAAGCAATATCCCTACAATGATTAGCACAATACACAAGTAATCTCTTGTAATTTGCATGTGACATTGGCCATGCAAGTTGTCCTAATTTTCCTAGACATGGAGACACACAATGCTTGTTTAGATCTATGACATTGATATCCTAATTGTGTATTAATTTTTGTAGGTGTATGCCTTTGGCTAATATTGGCCTAATTTTCTAGATGATTGGTATAAAGTATAAATGCATGTTTAGTTTTATAGTCCAAGCATTTCTTCCTCCATAGTTGACTATAATTTTTCTTAGTCAACCGTTCAAGTTTTTGTCTTCTGTCAATTTAGAGAAATTTCAGCTTTTACCCACTAAGATAATTTTCTGTTTTTTAGTTATATACAAGTAGTATATTAATCTATAGATAATGTCTATGCAAAATCTATTGCAGAACATATGTCCAGGATTACATTAAGAATAGTCAATAAAACCTGTTGCCCACTATAATGTTTATTCAATCTATCAATAATCCAATTCTGCGCTTTGACAAAGATAATTTTCTTTATGTTAGTCATGTCCATTAACCTGTGGACAATCAAGAAATCCATCTTTCAAAATCTACCCAACTTCAAGAGGAACCTTAATGTGATAAATGAAACCATCCAATGAGATATTAAGACTTACTTCTTATCAGGACACCCATCTTTCACAATCAATCTAACCTCAACGAAACTTTAGTATGACAAAATAGTTTACATCTATCCTCGATGTTCCATTCTCCCTTTGAAACCATTGAAAGAGACATTTAGATTGCTTTATTTCCTATCAAGACATCCATCTTTCACAATCAACCCAACTTCAAGAGGAACCTTAATGTAATAAAAAATATTTACATCCATCCTCCATATCCCATTCTCCCTTATAAGAAAATGGCCACTGAACAAGGGTTGGAGCAAACAAGTGGTCCAGGTGGATCTATCTGAAGCTCTTTTTAAAATATTCATCCCCACAATTTATATACAATGTATAAGGTGACATGACAACATACGAACCTTAGTAAATGAAAAATACAAAATAAATCCTATTTTCACCAGACAAAAATACTTTCACTGTTGCATGACTTTCCAACTAGGAAAACCAAAGGATTTTTGTGCGCCCCACTTCTTCATTGCACTGTCATTTCCACTTGGTTTAGAGACATGAATATATGCTAAAGATATGAAGAGGCATGAAAAAGAAAAGATTCCCACGTCCAAAACTTGATTACCTCAACTTAGTTGGTTGGTGTGATCTTTTTTAATTTGCAAATTTTTTTTGGCTTCTACAGAGGAAAACGCTCTACACAACACCTTAGAAAGATGATGTTTTTGGTTTCTCAGTTAGTTAGGAAAGGAAGAGAGAATATTTTAAAGAAGCCTGTTAAAATGGGTTTTGTTTAGATTTTTAACCAAATCAACAAGCAAAGTGATAGACAACAATCAACTACTATATTGAATTATTTTTTGTTCTGAAAAAAAAACTAAGAAATGAATCAGTACTAATCACATAACATCATCTAGTTAGGGCCCAATTCAAATTGATGTTTTGTGCCTCTAAAAGGCACAATTCATGGGATGGTTGGTAGGATACTTTTAAAAAGAATAATACAACATTAAGAATATAAAATGAAAACATGGTCCCCAAATAACAAATCTGAAATAGTTGGAACTTGGTATAGTCATACATGGTACCTGGTTCATAGATAGTTGTACTAGTTTTGGATTTAGTAGCATGTATGTGAACATTCCTTTTTGGTTGTTGGCTTTACATGTGTAAAGTTTAGAATTTCAAGTGAATTGGAGGCAATTTTCAGGAAATATGATGAAAGATGTTAAAGAAATTGGAAATGGGTCACACTACGTGATGTTATCATTTCATTTATTTTGGGCTACTCTGTTTGTCCTATTTAGTCATGTGATTTGGTCGTTTCTTCCTCGAAATGACGACATGTATTATATTCTTCTAAAAAGTAGAAGAGGTAACAACAAAGAATGCATCATTCTTTCTAAATCACTACAAAATATGTCCCCCAACTATTGCCCAATCAGAGTAGATATAAGTAAAAAAATGTAGTAACAAAAAATAAGAGGAATTTTGGATTCTTATTAGAAGAAGCAATCAATCAAGAGAAATTATGGGTAACACAGCTGTTAAGGCACTTTCCAATTGTGTTTCTTGTGGCACTAAGGAGGTTCATAGTATGGGATGTGGGTGGCCAAGACAAGATTAAGCATCTGTGGGAGCAGTACATGGTCAATGCTCAAGTAAAAATATAACCACTCCACCATAATAGATTTTTCTATTGGACTTAACAGTTAAAGTACTATTTGTCATTTTTAGGACTGGATGGGGGTGTGAAATTATTCAGAAATTTATTATTTTTAAATGATGAAATGTAAAATTATTATTGACTATTTGATCATGGATGATCATCTACATTTAAGAAGATTTATTGAATAATTATTTCACTAATAGATTCATCAAAGCATTGGATTTTTGTTTTTTAAGATCATGGGTGTAAATTGTTTTTATGCAAAAACATGGGCTTATATTTGTGATAGATAGTTGTGACAAAGAGCGGCTAAAGAAGGCAAAGCAGGAATTGGATGGTTTGATCAATGATCCAGAATTGAGTAATGTGAAGCTTTTGGTTATGGCCAACAAACATGATCTTCCAACGACAATGAACTCTGTTGATATGACTGAAAGGCTTGGTCTTGGAAACCTCAGTGCTACAAAAAAATGGCATGTCCAGAGTTACAATGGAAAAACTGGGGAAGACCTTCATGATGCTCTCGATTGGCTTGCCTCTGCAATCAAGTAATTATTCAATACTTCATTGCAATGTTTCTGCATCATCTTAAAGGACTAATCTTTGGGCTTTTCTATTATTTGTACAAAGATCCCAACATCTTGTGCAAAATGTATGTCTAGGACTGCATCAAGAATAGTCAGTAAAAATTATTATCCACTGTAATGCTTATTCAATCTTCCAATGATCCTATTCTGCACTTCAAAAAAGTTAATTCTCTCTATTTTAGTTATGTACAAGCAGTCCGTTAATCTGTGGACAATTTGTAAGAAAAATCTATTGCAGAACATACATCCAGTATTACATTGAGAATAGTCAATAAAAGTTATTTTTCACTGTACTTCTTAATCTGTGGACTATAGCATGTAAGGATTAATGCTTATTTTCCACTATAATCTATTAGTGATCTTGTTGTGTGCTTCCACAAAAAATTCTAATAAGTTAGTGGATTATCTCTAGTTCCCTTTCCCATGAAACAAAAAGAAAGACCGTGTTGCAAAGGACTCAATTCTGCATGTTTTCATTCAAAGACTTGATTTTCTAGCCAATGTTAGTAAAAACTTATCTATTGCATGGGTTAAGATCATGCAACGTCCACTTTGGAAAATCACTAGAACTTATTTATTATATAGGTAAGATCACCTAAAGTGCACTGTTGTAGATTTATATACATGTCCTTACTATTTATATTTCACTATGTTCTACAGGTTGAGAGACACTTGGAAATTGGTGATTTCAAAGGAAATATTCACACATGGTATTGCTTTGATCAATGCTAATCACCATTTAAATATGTGTCCTACTAAAGCTGCTTCCCCCATAAATTATAGTAATATCAAACTGATGTATACCTCTCATGTACCGAAGGATATGCTTGGCTACTTGCCAATGGCACCCATGAAGTTCTTGCATGAACCAATAGATGAGGGACTATAGCAAAGTCTTAGTTTGGCCAGTGGAAAATCAAGTATAGAAGGCCACCAACCAATTACCTGTAAAATGTAGTATCATTGGGTTGAACAATGTACTGACAACTTAACTCCAAATTGAAACAGAGTAAGACAGGTTTTATAGTTAAGCATGCTAAATAGTTGAAGTAAGACCAACACATACTGGGCTCATATCTACATCATATATCGAAGGTTCCATTGTGAACATACTCATCTACATTTCCCACCTCGCCTGCATTTAGATTTCATATCCCTTTCATTATTTAATAGGACCAACAATGCAACAAAGAGTATGTTTTTGATTTAATTTATGCAAGATTAAATTAAACTTCTATTTACTATTATGAACAAGTACTAAATTTGTGATAGGAAGATACCATTCTTACACTTTTTGAAATGCTCAGGTTAAAAAAATAGTTGCATTGAATGAAAGTAAGATAGAAAATGAATCAAACACACATGAAAAGAGAGATTAAGAAAAGGACATACCCTAGAGAAACGTGATGCGATAAAAATCAATGAGAGTGAAGCTATGCTTCCTCATCTAACTATCATCTTGCAAGTTTTTACAAGCCAATTGTTTTGTGAAAATGTTCAAATCCATTGTATCTTTTGCTAACACCTCTATGATGCTCATCTAGCCTGCTGCATGCCTTGTTGTGGATTGTGGATTACTTGCTTATTCTACATGCTTGACTTTTGGTCTCAACTTTGCAATAATCTTCTACCTCATGAATCCATGAAAAGGCTCTTGGTATTTGTTGGAACTGACCAAAAGCCTCATATATGTTCCGTAGGGTAATATTTATGCAAGGGATGAATAAATGAATCATACAAAGGATTCTAAACACCTCCCTCTCAAAGAGACAAAAGAAGTACTCACTCAATTTCCCTTTGGAAATTTGGTTCTATTATTTTTTCCCCTATGGTATGGTCTCATACGGAGATGAGCCCATCTTGTAACCCTATTCCATGATGGTTCAACTTCACACCAATAAAAACTTGTATGGCTTTGTCTCAACTTTGCATTAACCCTATTCTACATGCTCGACTTTTGGTCTCTACTCTATTAACATCCATGAATATAGAAGTTGAAGCAGTATAGTGAATGATTACAACAGAAAAATAATCCTGTAGCATTGATAATAATGCAAGATTATTTGTGAATAGAAGTTCTAAAAAAATTTTCTCAACAACATCAAATATATATAATGCAAGGTTCTCTGTGTAAAAAAAAAGAAGGATTTAAAGTGGAAGTTTCTAAGGATATATGTACTTGTGACAAATATGATTCACAGAAGTACAGATAAGTTCAAATAAAGGATTTTCAGAAATTATATTCCAAAATACTTGGTTGAGATTTAACATTTCACTTTTATTGTACCTGCAATTCTCTTTTTGTGTTTCTTGAAAGCGCTAGAAATGACCTTGTTGAAAGTGCCAGAAAAAATGCCCAATTCTTGAATGCACCAAAAATGACCTTGCCCTATTAGCTAAAAATCCCCTGAAAATGACCTTGCCCATGAAAAAGACCTGGATTAATCTGAGAAGGAAAAATAGGGCATCCTCTCTAAAATTTGAGAGGTAAAAATAGGGCATCGTCTCTAAAATTAGAGAGGAAAATAAGATGTTCGAGTGAAGGCATGGTTCGAATGAAGCCTCCGATTTTTTTTTCAATTTAGAAACTTTAAAATCTCCATAATCGGTGGGGGTTCATTCGAACCCCCCCTTCATTAGAAAGGGGGGAATTCTAATGAACCCCCTTCATTAGAACCACCCTAGTGATTTTTTTATGCACATTTTTAATTTCCCTTCGGCTAAATAATTGTAACCCACTATTGTGGGTTCACCCAACTATGATGCAAAACATGATATAAAAACTAATTATAAGATTCCAAAGTGCTCCCAAGCTCAAATGATAAACCTGCATGATAACTCTATTCAAAAGTGGATGCAAAATACAATGCCAAAGGGTTGTATTTATAACCTTTTCTAAGCGTCTTGTGAGGTGGCAATAATCAATGGTCCAAATTCAAACAAGAAGAATGGATGGTGGAGATGGAGAGAATCAAGATGTTGTCCCCTTGACCAAAGACAACATGCCATTTGGATGGAAGAATCTCTTGACCAATGGGCAACATGCCAAATGGATGGAAGACTCAAGTGTGGGAAGAAAAGACCATGTGTTTCAAAATTGGTGGAAGATAATTCTAATTAAAAATTAGAATTATTTAATTTCATGTGACCTTGGTGAGGTGGCATGAAAAGTTGAAGATAATTCTAATTAAAAATTAGAATTATTAGAATGTCCCCTTGACCAAGGGAAACATGCCAAATGGATGGGAGAATCGAGTGTGTGAGGAATAAGCCATGTGTTTGAATGCCAAATGTGTGGGAGAATCAAGTGTGTGAGGAATAAGCCATGTGTTTGAAAATAATTCTAATTTAAAAATTAGAATTATTTAATTTCATGTGACCTTGGTGAGGTGGCATAAAAAGTTGTAGACATGTGCATGAATTCCTAATATGAGATTAGTGAAACTTAATTAAATAAAAAAAAACTTTAGAATTTTTTTTATTTAAATAAATTAGAAGAATAAGATTTTTTAGATTTGAAGAATTAAAGGATATGAACAATATAAATAAATTGTGAATTTATTTATATGTAGTCGAATATTAATTAAATAACAAGTATTTAATTAATTAAATGTTGTGAATGATTTTAGGTGTATACATTTTGCCCCTCTTTGAAGTAATGTGTTTACACATTGCTTCAAAGAAAATTTTGATATCAATGCCAAGAAAATAAAATTTTCGATGCCCCAGACATTGATTTTCAGGTGATGACAGATATATGCCCCCTCGGGAGATAAATCGGTGAATTTTTGAATTTTTAGGATTTTTGAAATATTTTGAAAATTTTGATGATCTCAAAATTTTATGCGTCATAAATGATTTATCTCCCAAAAAATGATGTATAAATAAATTCGTGATTTATTTATATTGTTTTGCAATATCAAACATCATGGAAGTAGTACTCAGGTCATCATGGTTTAAAATATACCATTGATGCTTGTACTCACTTTCAACATTTTAAAGGCCAAATAATGATAAAAAGCATAACAAATTGGCTGTTACGAATGACAACTTTTGCATATGAGATCTGCATGGTTAGAGTAGATTTCATCCATGTTAGTTTGCGTTTGTATTTATGGGGTTTCCAAAGCTGCAACAATGATGCTATCTCTCACATTAATGGATTGAGTACACTTGACATTACCAAAAACACATCATTTTCATATAGTTGCACCAATCTAAAAGCAATATGTGCTAGAGAAAGTGTCGTCTGCGCCAAAAGTATCACGTCCGAACCTGCGAACGTAAATTTTCTAGAATGTTAAAAAAAAATGGGGCAGGGCCCCACAATGGGCACTATTTTGTGTGTGTGTGTTGAATGTGTAAAGTTAGTATCAACACAAACCTTAATGAAACAATTTATATTAAAGATTCAAAGCAAAGAAGCTACTCTAAATTGCAATAAAATGAATCTTTTAAGAATGTCTCATTGTCCTCTATTCTTAATGATTCCTTTAACCTCTTGGCCCTCAAATTTCTATGTGCACAAAGGCTATTAGAATGACACTTAAGAAATAGGATTAGTATTTAACATGCAAGCTAATTAAATTCCTACATGAAACTAAATGGTAGAAATGATGATGGATATTATGATGAATGATGGATGATTATGATGAATGGTGGGTGACTATGATGAATGGACAAACGGTGGTGGATACTATGGTGGTGATTGTATGCAACCTAAAATGGTCACCTAGACTTTGGGCCCCATTTATTTAATTTGTCAACATCAACTTTCTGAATCAATGATTGTCGCATTTTCAAATCAAATTTCTTAATCAATTCATAACTATTTCAAATGTTTCAATTTTCCTAAAGGTTTGAATGCTTCATTAATTTTATTTTATCAAAAGAAATAAATCCCTTTTAATAAATAAAATAATGTTATTTAATTGAAGTTAATATTACTTAAATAAAATGATGCTATTTAATTAAATCTATTTTTAATTAAATAATTTTATTTTATTTTATTAATATTCATTTCTAAATTACATAATCTTATTTTATTTTATTAAAAGAGATATTATCATCTTAAATTAAATAAAATAAATGAAATATCCTCTCAAGAATATCCTGTGATGAAAAAATGGAAACAAATAAGTTAAAAGGGAAATAAACTAAAGAAAGAATTCCAATCAAGATTTGTTTCTATTTTTCTATTTATCCCACATTGCTTCTGAATTTGCCTTCAATTCCACTTTTGCCTATAAATGAGCCCTCTCATTCTCATTTCAAAAAATCACGAATTTTTACATCAGACTTATGCTACAAATTTTCTTGAATTTTATCATTTGAGATTACACATTAGTTTGATTTTATAAGCATCTTAGTTTTAGAGCATATAGTTTAATATTACATTTTAGCTTAATCTTCATAGTAGATTAATTTGCAAAGTAATTCATTTATGGCATTGCATGTAGATCAATTTTCATTTCAATAAATTAGTTTTGTTTATTGCATTTTAAAGTCATTTAGATTAGTTTTCATTGTTGCATTGCAAGAACAGGATTCATGGAGATTGGCATTCTTGCTTCTCCTCTTTGAATCTCTCGTTCTGAGACTATATTTGCAGGGGTAACTGGGTCAATCTGAGGGCCACAATATTAATCCCTGCTTTTCTCGGATAGAGAGCTATGAATTGATTTGCAAGGACTCATTATTGAGTATCCTTGCATGCAAGGATTCACAGAAGTATAATATATTTTCAGTTATACAGTGATCTATATGATTCTACATATGCTCAAATGCAAACTCTAAATATACTAATCTAAAATGCAACTATGATGTAAATGATGACATAAAATGCAACTCTGAAGCAAAGTCTAAGATCTATCTATGATGCAAAACATGATATAAAAACTAATTATAATACTCCAAAGTGCTCCCAAGCTCAAACAATAAACCTGCATGATAACTCTATTCAAAAGTGGATGCAAAATACAATGCCAAAGGGTTGTATTTATTGTTGGAAAAACAAGGACAAACAACTGAGAGGGGGGGTGAGTCAGTTGTCACAGAAACTTAAAATTTTCTATCTTAACTTAACTTAATCTCAAATATGATGAACAATCAATCAACCATAAACAATTAACACATCAGAGAGACATAGAGCACCAAGATTTTTTACGTGGAAACCCTATTAGGGGAAAAACCACGGTGGACGTTAGTCCACAAGATTATAGCTTGTTAAAATTATAATGAGAAATAAAAAGGGGAATGCACATGCATTTAGGTACACTGCCTAGAGATCATTGCTCAAATACAAAAGGGGCTCATTGCCCAACAATATAGAATAGGATTAAAATACAGAGGGTATGAAATGAGAAAATAACTTATGCACAAGCCTGATTACAGTTCCAATTAAGCTTAGAAAACCTTCTTCACACTTCACAGAATCTTCTTCACGCTCTGCTCTGCTATCGAATGATATTTTCACATACACACATAGGAGCACTCTTAGCATACAAATCAAACACTTCACCTAAGAAACAATCACACTTATATATCCGCTACATGAGATTTCATCACAACTTGGTCGGCCAGGAAAATAAAACATATTTGCAATGTCGGCCCAATTTTACAAATAATTTTTTAATGCGAATCCACCAAGGTCGGCCAAAACATAGTAGAGACCCAAATTAACATCTCCAACACAAAAATACTTTAATTCATTTCACCACGAAGATCCACAACACGCTACCACCAACATGTTAGCCAGGAACATGAAAAAATGAACATGCGCAAGAAAATATCTTCAACCACGAGCTCTCTGATTAATGTGGACATACCGCAAAGATAGAGAATGATCTAGAGACATCTGAGAGCACCAAGAAACAACAAAGAAACATCCGCAACAACTGCAATTAACAGAATCACACAATCTTCATTTAGGAACATTGACAAAGACCATATAAACACTGTTAGACCATAATAAAATCAAAACTGCACGCGGACCTCTGAAACTTCTGGTAGATGATCTAGATATACTAAAAAATAAACCCTTTAATCCACACCAACTAATCTTCAATGTAAAGAACAAGATGCCTTCATGACCTGCACAGTTCCACTGGGAACCTAGAATACTTTCTTTTATAATTTTCTCAATATCCTCAACATATACATCAACTGATACAAAAAATGCTAATAGTGTTGACATCAATGAAAACCACATATCAACAACACAACCACAGTATCTAAGAATCTCCCCCTTTGGCATTGATGGCAACACATGATGTAAAAAATACCATCAACCTTGTTGGAAATAGGATGCCATTTAATTGCAAATCCTAAACATTAATTATTTCATGTATCTCCTAGATTCTTGGAATGTGTTCAACAACACTAAGATTAGGATGAGATTAATTATTTGGATGAAATAAATCATGAAATTGACATTTGTAGTTATTCCTAAATAATAGGAACATGTGGGTGCACACATGGTAAGGTGACACTCACCTTGTGCTCAGTTAACTATACAGAGTAACAGTTAACACTTCTGAATGCATGTAAAGATCCTAGGAGTTAAGATTTGATGTTTGCATGTTTGAAGTTCAATTCAGATCAATTCAATTCAGTTCAGTTTAGAATTAGTTTAGTTTAGTTCCATTTATGGTTCATTATCTTCAGTTGCATGCATGTTGGTTATTTTGAGTTGCATGTAGTTAGCTTTAGTTAACTTGGAATGCATGGCTAATAACATTGAGTTGTATGACAGATAACAGGGACTACCTCCAGTTAACAAGGGATGACCATTCTTGCATGAATGGTGTTGAGTAAATGTTTCAGTTAACTATAAATCACTTGGATCCAACTTGGGTGCCCAAGATGCTTTATTGGATTTACCTCTCATGCATGATAAGATATTTCTGAAGGCTCAGTTAAGTAGGATTACTTAAGGGCGCCAACTTTGAGGAAGAGCTTTAGATTTATCACCAAAGTGAAGGATGAGTTGTAGCTTCAGTTTGGGACGCCCAAATGGATGAAGCACATGTTTTAGCATTGTTATTCACAAGATAACTCTATTTGCATGAGATATGGCATACCTTTTAGGGATAGGGCTTGTGCATTGTAATTGTAACTCATGTTGAGTTTACAAAGTTGATTAAAGCCTATATATCTCAAGCAAGTTGAATAGAGTTGTGAGAGAATTTTATTGCAGGTTGTGAAGAAGATTGGTGAAGATAGAAGAAGCATTCTCAAGCAAGAATTGGAGCTATTGTAATTCAGAGATTGAATAATAGAATAATTCTTGGTGGAGTTTTTTCCTGAAAGGGTTTCTCCACGGTATATCTTGTGTGATCTTTCTAATATCTTGTCTAGTTCTTCTATCAACTTCTCTCTACATTCTACAATAGTAAAATGAATTAATCAAGATAATCACCCACAGAGAATATATGTAACAAAGAAAATACTTACTTAGATCAACAATATTAAAGTTTTACAGAGCATTAAGCTATGAAAACACCTCATTTTCAACATTTGGTATCAGAGCTGAGGTTGGGTAGATTATTGGGACACCTTTCTCTTAAAAGATTGGAGGTTTTTTAGCTTAGTGGGAGCTTTTATTATTTTTGTTATTTGCTGATTTTGAAAAAAAAGAAGTTTGTTACAGAGGTCATTGAGAGCTTGGATTCACAGGTTTGGTGTGAGCTTATGACATAAATGGGGTTTTGATTATGTGCATCATGATGCCATGGGATTGCTCAGTATCACGGTTCAGTGGGAGCATTTGGCAATGAAGTGGATTCTTGGTTGTAGGATGGTTTTGTTATTATGTCATGGTATACTCTTGATTAGTGGCTTAGAGTTGTGGCATAATACATGTTATGATAATTATGATCATGAGGAAATATCTAAAATTCCATATGCTTTTGATAGTAATGGTTTGATGTTTATCTTGTTGCCATGTATAGCTCGGTATCACAGTTCAGTGGGAGCTTTGGTAGGATATAGTGATCTTCATGAAGAGGATGATAGTCACGATTCCATGTGTAACTCGGTACCACGGTTTAGTGGGAGTTGTTGGCAGTGACTCAAATGCATCATTGGTAAGGTTATCTCCATGTGGTTGGAGATATGGGTTCTTGGTTTAGAGTGTATTTGTTATGATGTCATGGTTTACTCTTGATATGCATTTAGAGTTTGGCATATTACATGGTTCTCTTGAGACTAGGATGTATAAGTATGTTATGGTGCATGAGATCTCCGAAGAGGAGATGTTTTGGTTAGATCATGGATGTCATGTTTATGTTCTTGATTCATGATTGGAGCTTTTTGTGTAGTTCTCTTAAGTTTTGGGTACATTAATCATTTGCTTGATTACTTCATGAAAGTGTTGTGTTGCATTTGGAGTTTGGCATGGATTGGTTGGTTATAGGTCCTCGTGGATACTTGGAGAAATAGGTGAGGCTGGAGTTCTCTTATGGTAAGAGACATTTGTTGGAATGGTTACTTGTAAGAAAAAAATTTCAATAGAAAAGACCGAGGAGTCTACACCTTGGTTGAATGTGAATTCAACACACTCAGTGGTTTAGCATGCCTCTAAAGAGGTGGTTTGGATACAGAGACTTGGGAAAGGTATTGGTTTGGTTGATAATGGGAAGGTATTAATTGAGAAATTTAACACTTTAATTAATGTTACAGATTATCTTATGAAACCATACAGATAAGTTCTCTTGGTTTTAATCATTTTCTTGGAAGCTTCATGATTATGCAGGTTGCATTTGAAGTTAGCATGGTTTGGTTAGTTGGTGCAAGAAGGCCATTGGCTTTGAGTCTTGTACTTGTTTTATTATTCCTTGTTTAGAATAATTGCAATGTATAATGTCAAGTGGGAGAATGTTGGAAATAGGATGCCATTTAATTGCGAATCCTAAACATTAATTATTTCATGTATCTCCTAGATTCTTGGAATGTGTTCAACAACACTAAGATTAGGGTGAGATTAATTATTTGGGTGAAATAAATCATGAAATTGACATTTGTAGTTATTCCTAAATAATAGGAACATGTGGGTGCACACATGGTAAGGTGACACTCACCTTGTGCTCAGTTAACTATACAGAGTAACAGTTAACACTTCTGAATGCATGTAAAGATCCTAGGAGTTAAGATTTGATGTTTGCATGTTTGAAGTTCAATTCAGATTAGTTCAATTCAGTTCAGTTTAGAATCAGTTTAGTTTAGTTTAGTTCAGTTCAGTTATGGTTCAGTTATCTTCAGTTGCATGCAAGTGCATGTTGCATGCATGTTGGTTATTTTGAGTTGCATGTAGTTAGCTTTAGTTAACTTGGAATGCATGGTTAATAACATTGAGTTGTATGACAGATAACAGGGACTAGCTCTAGTTAACAGGGGATGACCATTCTTGCATGAATGGTGTTGAGTAAATGTTTCAGTTAACTATAAATCACTTGGATCCAACTTGGGTGTCCAAGATGCTTTATTGGATTTACCTCTCATGCATGATAAGATATTTCTGAAGGCTCAGTTAAGTAGGATTACTTAAGGGTGCCAACTTTGAGGAAGAGTTTTAGATTTATCACCAAAGTGAAGGATGAGTTGTAGCTTCAGTTTGGGACGCCCAAATGGATGAAGCTCATGTTTTAGCATTGTTATTCACAAGATAACTCTATTTGCATGAGATATGGCGTACCTTTTAGGGATAGGGCTTGTGCATTGTAATTGTAACTCATGTTGAGTTTACAAAGTTGATTAAAGCCTATATATCTCAAGCAAGTTGAATAGAGTTGTGAGAGATTTTTATTGTAGGCTGTGAAGAATATTGGTGAAGATAGAAGAAGCATTCTCAAGCAAGAATTGGAGCTATTGTAATTCAGAGATTGAATAATAGAATAATTCTTGGTGGAGTTTTTTCCCGAAAGGGTTTCTCCACGGTATATCTTGTGTGATCTTTCTAATATCTTGTCTAGTTCTTCTATCAACTTATCTCTACATTCTACAATAGTAAAATGAATTAATCAAGATAATCACCCACAAAGAATATATGTAACAAAGAAAATACTTGCTTAGATCAGCAATATTAAAGTTTTACAGAGCATTAAGCTAAGAAAACACCTCATTTTTCAACAAACCCAACACACTTACTCTTCTTCTTAACCGCTCTTCTCCCCACAAGGCTCTTCTCCTTAGAAATATTTTTCACAATGCACTTCTCCCCCTTTGACATCAATGGAAAAGGTAACCATGACCTTTCCAAATACATGCTCTGAACCACATATCTGCATGTCTGACTACTCCCCCTAAGTAGCAGCCACAAAAACATCAATCCAGATTAGAATATAGCAATGTAGCTCATGGATTGATGCAAGTAAATGCATCTTTTAGTTCTTATCAGGAGGGGTAGTTACCCCTAGCATTCCTTTGAGATACTCAAAAGTATCCTTCGGCAATGGCTTAGTAAATATATCTATAATCTATTCTTTGTTAGGCACATATTCCAATCTGACTTCTTTCTCATTCACTTTCTCCCTCAAGAAATGAAACTTGATTGATATATGTTTAGTCTTAGAATGCAACACCAGATTCTTTGAAATATTTATTGCACTTGAATTGTCACAGTATATGGCAATAGGCTCTTCATATACCACCCTAATATCTATCAACATCTATTTCATCCATATCACTTGAGTACAGTTATTTGCAACAACAATGTATTCTGCTTCAACAATAGATAGAGAAATGGAATTCTGATTTTTGCTCAACTAGGACACCAACTTCTTCCCTAGGAAGAAAGTACCACCACTACTACTTTTCCTGTCATCTACATCTCCAACCCAATTTGCATTAGTATATGCACTCAAAGTGAGATCATCATCCTTTGGATACCAAAGTCCAAAGTCAACTGTTCCTTTCAGATATTTGAAGATTCTCTTAATAACAGTCACATGAGACTCTTTTGGATCAGCTTGAAATATAGCAACCATATATACCACATTCATAATGTCTAGTCTAGTCTGGGTTAAATAGAGCAATCCACTGATCATTGACTTGTATCTAGTTTGATTTTCCTTAGGAGAATCATCATTCTATGTCAACTTACATCCGGTCAGCATGGGAGTACCAACAGGTTTTGAGTCATCCATTCCAAACTTCTTTAGCAATTATCTCATATATTTGGAATGAGATATGAAGATCCCCTTGTCTAACTGAGTAACTTGCAAGGTATACACAACAGTGCTTACCACTTCACTCTAGTACATTTGGGACACATTTCCTTCCATCATCATTATTCTGGCAGCATCCAAAATTGTTCTATTCTTTCTCTCTGCAACTCCATTCTTTTGAGGGGTTCGGGGAGTAGATAACTATCTTTTAATTCCATGCTCTTCACAAAAAGAGTTGAACTCCTTGGAGGTGAACTCACCACCTCTGTTAGATCTCAGGCACTTGATTTTCAGGCCTTTCTCATTTTTTGCCATAGCCTTAAAACTTTTGAACTTTTCCAATGCTTCACATTTTTCTCTCAAGAAAGAAACCCATATCATTCTAGAGTAATAATCAATAATCAACATAAAGTACCTTTCTCCATGAATACTTCTAACTCTGGAGGGACCACAAAGGTCAGTATGTAGCAACTCTAGCAAATTATTTGAACGAAACTATTTACTCTGGAAAGAGACTCTAGTTTGTTTACTCATCTGACATTCCTTGCCGATTGTGTTAGCAGGCTTCACTAACTTAGGTAGATCTCTTACTGTTTGAGTGGAACTTATCTTGATAATGTTGTCAAAATTTACATGACACAACCTCCTATGCCACAACTAGCTTTCATCTATTTGAGCAATTAAACAACTCCCACTAGCAGTAGTTAGGTGAAAGATATTACCTTTTGTCTGTCTACCTATAGCAATCATATTCCCAGAACCTTCGCGTATCTTGCATCTTCCATTTTTGAACTGAAGGTCATATCCCTTGTCCACCATCTATCCAACACTCAACAAGTTGTGCTTCAAACCTTCAACATAAAGAACATCATTAGTGTTATCCTTACCACCAAGACAAATAGAACCTCTACCACGAATTACACCAACATTGTTATCTCCAAATCTTACAAACCCACCGTCATACTTCTCTAGACTTACAAATTTTCTTTTATCACTGGTCATATGATGTGAGCATCCACTATCAATGACCCACTCATCTTTTTCTTCAACTTGGGCTGCAAGAGCCTTTTCATCTTTAGTAGATTTAGTAGCCATAGGATTATCTTCAATGGTAGCAATGAAAACCCATTCATCTTCATTTCCATTATCTTTATCAGACTCATCATTAGTCACTACTTCTTCAACAAAGTAACATCTCTTTTGGAATCTAGAATTTTTAGGCTTAATTCTAGGAACTCTTTCAGGACACCTTGATGCAAAATGACTTATTTTACTGTAAGAGAAACATTTAATAGGCAATACATCTTCATACTTACCTTTTCCTTTTCCTTCTTGTTTTGCAATCAATGCTTCCAATTCTTCTACTTCTCTTTCCTTATCTTCAAGCTGTTTCAGTTCTTCATCATACTTGGATATTTTTCTGGAACACTCTCTTGGACTATATCTTTTCCCGTTGCTTCTGAATATAGTAGTCTTGAATGCATATTTAGTCTTCGGTGCAGATTCACCAAATTCACTTATTTCAAAAGCAGCAAGCTTGCCAACCAGCGTGTCTCTTGTTATCTTTGTTATTGATCTGATCTCTTTAATAGCATGATCTTTCACTTTGTAGGAGGGAGGCAAGGATCTAAGTATCTTAGCCATAATTTCATCCTCATCCATAGAACCATTGTCACATCTAATACCCATCACTATCTCATCTACTCTCTGCATAAAAGAAGTGATATTTTCATCTTCACCCATATGCAAATTCTCATACTTTCCTTTCAATCTCTATAGCTTAGCCATCTTCACCTAAGAATCTCCTTCATACAAAGTTTCTAGCTTCATCCAAATCTCATGAGCTATCTACAATCCTATCACATTAGCCATCTCTGAATATGTCAGAGCACTCACCAAGGCTTCAATAGCCCTAATATTATTTTCAGCATCTTTGATCTCATCAGCAGTGGAGGGACCATTCTGAGGAATAACATATGGATCTTTTGTAATCTTCCAGAAAGCTTCACCAATACATCTTAGATGACATTGCATCCTAAATTTCCACAGTGAGTAGTTAGTTCCATCAAATCTCAAACTTTCCTTCTTGAATGTTTCCATTTCAGATCACCTCAAGATTTTAGACTTCTTCAGAGGAACCTGCTTTGATAACAATTGTTGGCAAAAAAAGGATAGACAACTGAGAGGGGGGGTGAATCAGTTGTCACATAAACTTAAAATTTTCTATCTTAACTTAACTTAATCTCAAATCTGATGAACAAGAAATCAACCATAAACAATTAACACATCAGAGAGATAGAGAACACCAATATTTTTTATGTGGAAACCCTGTTAGGGGAAAAACCACGGTGGATGTTAGTCCACAAGATTATACCTTGTTAAGAGTATAATAAGAAATAAAAAGGGGAATGCACATGCATTCAGGAACACTTCCTAGAGCTCACTGCTCAAATACAAAAGGGGATCATTTCCCAACAATACATAATAGGATTAAAATCCGTAGGGTATGAACTGAGAAAATAGCTTCTGCACAAGCCAGATTACAGTTCCAATTAAGCTCATAAAACCTTCTTCATACTTTGCTCAATCTTCTTCACACTCTGCTTTGCTATTGAATGATATTTGCACATACACACTTAATATCACTCTCAGCATATGAAGCACACACTTCATCGAAGAAACAATCACACTTATATATCAGCTACATGAGATTTCATCACAGCTTGGTCGGCCAGGAAAATAAAACATATTTGCAATGTTGGCCCAATTTTACAGATAAATTTTTAATGTGAATCCACCAAGGTTATCCACAACATAGTGGAGACCCAAATTAACATCTCCAACACAAAAATACTTTAATTAATTTCACCACGAAGATCCACAACACGCTACCACCAACATGTCAACTAGGAACATGAAAAACTGAACATGCACAGGAAAAGATCTTCAACCACAAGCTCTCTAATTAATGTGGATGTGCCACAAAGATAGAGAATGATCTAGATACATTTGAGAGCACCAAGAAACAATAGAGAAACATCCACAACAACTGAGATTAAAAAAATCACACAATCTTCATTCAGGAACACTAACAAAGACCACATAAACATTGTTGGCCATAATACAATCAAAACTTCACGCATACTTCTGAAACTTTCGGTAGATGATCTAGATATACTAAAAAATAAACCCTTTAATCCACACCAACTAATCTTCAACGTAAAGAACAAGACGCCTTCATGACTTGCACAGTTCCACTAGGAACCTAGAATACTTTCTTTTATAATTTTCTCAATATCCTCGACATATACATCAACTGATACAAAAAATGCTAATAGTGTTGACATCAATGACAACCACATATCAACAACACAACCATAGTATCCAACATTTATAGCCTTTTTTAAGCATCTTGTGAGGTGGCAATAATCAACGGTCCAAATTCAAATAAGAAGAATGGATGGTGGAGATGGAGAGAATCAAGATGTTGTCCCCTTGACCAAAGACAACATGCCATTTGGATGGAAGAATCTCTTGACCAATGGGAAACATACCAAATGGATGGAAGATTCAAGTGTGGGAAGAAAAGACCATGTGTTTGAAAATTGGTGGAAGATAATTCTAATTAAAAATTAGAATTATTTAATTTCATGTGACCTTGGTGAGGTGGCATGAAAAGTTGAAGATAATTCTAATTAAAAATTAGAATTATTAGAATGTCCCCTTGACCAAGGGCAACATGCCAGATGTGTGTGAGGAATAAGCCATGTGTTTGAATGCCAAATGTGTGGGAGAATCAAGTGTGTGAGGAATAAGCCATGTGTTTGAATGCCAAATGTGTGGGAGAATCAAGTGTTTGAGGAATAAGCCATGTGTTTGAAAATAATTCTAATTTAAAAATTAGAATTATTTAATTTCATGTGACCTTGGTGAGGTAGCATAAAAAGTTGTAGACATGTGTTTGAATTCCTAATATGAGATTAGTGAAACTTAATTAAATAAAACAAACTTTAGAAATTTGTTTATTTAATTAAATTAGAAGAATATGATTTTTTAGATTTGAAGAATTAAAAGATATGAACAATATAAATAAATTGCAAATTTATTTATACATAGTCGAATATTAATTAAATAACTAGTATTTAATTAATTAAATGTTGTGACCGATTTTAGGTGTATACATTTTGCCCCTCTTTGAAGTAATGTGTTTACACGTTGCTTCAAAGAAAATTTTGATACCGATGCCAAGAAAATAATTTTTTCGATGCCCCAGATGTTGATTTTCAGGTGATGACAAATATATGCCACCTTAGGAGATATGAATTTTTGAATTTTTAAGATTTTTGGAACTTTTTGAAAACTTTGATGATTTTTCAATGATTTGATTATGATCTCAACATTTTATGCGTCAGAAACGATTTATCTCCCGAAAATGATGTATAAATAAATTTGTAATTTATTTATATTGTTTTGAAATATCAAACATCATGGAAGTAGTACTCAGGTCATCATGGTCTAAAATATACCATTGATGCTTGTACTCACTTTCAATATTTTAAAGGCCCAATGATGATAAAAAGCACGACAAATTGGCTGTTACGAATGAAAACTTTTGTATATGAGATTTGCATGGTTAGAGTAGATTGCATCCATGTTAGTTTGCATTTGTATTTATGGGGTTTCCAATGCTGCAACAATGATGCTATCTCTCACATTAATGGATTGAGTACACTTCACATTACCAAAAACACATCATTTTCATATAGTTGTGCCAATTTGAAAGCAATATGCGCTAGAGAAAGGGTCGTTTGCGCCAAAAGTCTCATGTTCGAACCTGCGAACATAATTTTTCTAGAATGTTAAAAAAAAATGGGGTAGGGCCCCACGGTGGGTTCCATTTTGTGTGTGTGTTAAATGTGTAAAGTTAGTATCAACACACACCTTAATGAAACGATTTATATTAAATATTTAAAGCAAAGAAGCTACTCTAAATTGCAATAAATTGAATATTTTAAGAACGTCTTATTGTCCTCTATTCTTAATGATTCCTTTAACCTCTTGGCCCTTAGATTTCTATGTGCACAAAGGCTATTCGAATGACACTTAAGAAACAAGATTAGTATTTAACATGCAAGCTAATTAAATTCCTACATGAAACTAAATGGTAGAAATGATGATGGATATTATGATGAATGATGGATGATTATGATGAATGGTGGGTGACTATGATGAATGGACAAATAGTGGTGGATACTATGGTGCTGATCTATATGATTCTATATATGATTCTACATATGCTCAAATGCAAAATCTAAATATACTAATCTAAAATGCAACTATGATGCAAAGGATGACATAAAATGCAACTATGAAGCAAAGTGTTAGTCTAAGATCTAACTATGATGCAAAACATGATATAAAAACTAATTATAAGACTCCAAAGTGCTCCCAAGCTCAAACGATAATCCTGCATGATAAATCTATTCAAAAGTGGATGAAAAATACAATGCCAAAGGGTTGTATTTACAACCTTTTCTAAGCATCTTGTGAGGTGGCAATAATCAATGGTCCAAATTATAACAAGAAGAATGGATGTTGGAGATGGAGATAATCAAGATGTTGTCCCCTTGACCAAAGACAACATGCCATTTGGATGGAAGAATCTCTTGACCAATGGGAAACATGCCAAATGGATGGAAGACTCAAGTGTGGGAAGAAAAGACCATGTGTTTGAAAATTAGTGGAATATAATTCTAATTAAAAATTAGAATTATTTAATTTCATATGACCTTGGTGAGGTGGCATGAAAAGTTGAAGATAATTCTAATTAAAAATTATTAGAATGTCCCCTTGACCAAGGGAAACATACCAAATGGATGGGAAAATCAAGTGTGTGAGGAATACGCCATGTGTTTGAATGCCAAATGTGTGGGATAATCAAGTGTGTGAGGAATAAGCAATGTGTTTGAAAATAATTCTAATTTAAACATTAGAATTATTTAATTCCATGTGACCTTGGTGAGGTGGCATAGAAAGTTGTAGACATGTGTTTGAATTCGTAATATGAGAGTAGTGAAACTTAATTAAATAAAACAAACTTTAGAAATTCATTTATTTAATTAAATTAGAATAATATGATTTTTTAGATTTGAAGAATTAAAGGATACAAACAATATAAATAAATTGTGAGTTTATTTATACATAGTCGAATATTAATTAAATAACTAGTATTTAATTAATTAAATGTTGTGACCGATTTTAGGTGTATACAATACTGATGCAGATTGGGTTGGTTTTGTGGATGACCAAAAGAGTACCAATGGCGCTTTCTTGTAGAAGTTGTCAAAACCAACTTCATAGTCCAAGAACACTTGCATGCAAAGGGATACCTGTCATAGGGAAGAGAATGGAGAAAAAAGCAAGAGAGAGTTTTGAGGCTCTAAAATATGAGAGATATATTATCAGAACAATCTAATGAATTATTTACAAAGATCAATCCTTAAAAGGAGATCAAGAAAAACCTAAAAAGTAACCCTAATAGGTATACATTTAATAATTAATATAATTATTAAATGTCACAATATGCATCTAAAGTGAAATATTAAGAGAGGAATAGAGGTAACTTAATTAACATGATTAAGTTAAAACCTTTACTCTAACACCCCCCCTTAAGATGAGCAAAAGTGCAGCTACAAACATGTGCAAGAAAGAAAAAGTAACTACAATGCATGAAAGTAAAATTGGGTCCCGACAACTAGGCCTGATCAGGTACTTGAATACAACCAAATCTCTGTAAAGCGGAGTAAAGGAGAAAACCCAGTGGGAAAAAACTCCTCTCCAAAAAGAGATAAAGAAACATGCTGAAAAAAACATGAAGGAAGGAAGGCCTCACTAAGAACCCCCAAGGAAAACTTCCTTTACCCCAAGCATGGAGCACAACTGAAGATAGCGCGAAGATGCCAAAGGTTTAGTGAAGATGTCTGCAACCTGCTCCTCTGTAGGAATGTACTCCAAGATGAGAGAACCATCCTGAATCAACTGCCTGATGAAGTGCATGCAAATTTCAATGTGCTTAGTCCGTTGATGCTCCACTGGGTTGCGGGAAATGTGAATGGAACTCTGAGTGTCACACCAAAGAATAGTGGGATATCTGGAGGAAACCCAAACTCTGTCATCAACTGCTGAAGCCATAAAACCTCCTAACTAGCTAATACTGCTGCTCGGTACTCAGCCTCTGTAGATGATAATGCAATAGCAGACTGCTTCTTGCAAGACCATGTGATAGGACCAGAACCAAGGAAAAAAACAAAGCCAAAAGTAGACTTCCGATCATTGACATCACCAGCCCAATCTGAGTCAATGAAGCTAATAATGTGAGGGGATCCTGAAGTGTAGTGAATGCCATAATGAGTGGTGCCCCGAATGTACCTCAAAATATGTTTGGCTGCTTTCCAATGGCTCTCATGAGGATCATGGGAGAACCAAGAGACAAGGCCAACCGCAAAGGAAAGATCAGGATGAGAATGTGTTAGGTACAACAAACTACCAACCAACTGCCTGTATAAAGTGGGATCCACTAAAGGAGTAGAACAAGTGGAAGACAAAACAACACCTGACTGAAATGGAGTGGAGGCAGGCTTGCAATCAAGCATGCCAAATATTTGAAGCATATCAAGAGCATACTTCTCCTAAAATATGGAAATCCCATTCAAAGACTGAATAACCTGTAGACCCAGAAAGAAGTGTAGAAGACCGAGATCTGTCATCTCAAACTGCTCCATCAAATCTCTCTGAACACTTTGAATCATGGAGGATGAGCTACCTATAAGAATGAGATCATCTACATATAGCACAAGAATCAAAAGATCACCCTCCTGACGCTGAATATACACTGTGTGATTGGAATGACAGCGTGTGAAGTGAGAGGAAAGCAAGAAAGAGTCCATCTTCTCATACCAAGCCCGAGGGGCTTGTTTGAGACCATATAATGAACGCTGAAGTCTGCAAACCAAAGAGGTGTCCTGCACAAATCCTTGAGGCTGCTCCATATAGATCTCCTCATGTAGGTCTCCATGCAAGAAAGCACTCTTCACATCCATTTGAAACACTGTCCATCCCTGTGAAGCTGCAAGTGAAAGTACAAGGCGTATAGAGTACATCTTGGCAACATGAGCAAAGGTCTCAGAGTAGTCAATACCCTCTACCTGAGAAAACCCCTTCACAAAAAGACGTGCCTTATACTTATCAATCAAACCATCTGCAACATACTTGGTACGATACACCCACTTGCACCGAACCAACTTTCTTCCCTTAGGAAGAGGACAAAGATCCCAAGTATGATTCTTCATCAAAGAAGAATACTCCTCATCGATGGCCCTATCCCACTCAAGGTGACCTATCACCTCTGAAAACTTCTGAGGATCATCTAAAATGGCATGAATCAAAAGACTAGAACCAGATGTCTGAGCACGAGTACGACGAGTATCTGAAGGATCACCTGCCAAAGAACCAGCTACCTCAACAGTAACATGGGCCCACCTAGGCAAATGTTGAGCGGCTGGTGGTGGTGGAGATGGTGGATCATCATCTACATCATCCTCAAGAGATAAGTAATCCTCAAGAGATGAAGAGGGAGGATTAGGCAATGAGGGAGAAGTTGGTGATGGAGAATCCATCTTAGGATAGCGGTCATCAAATTGGACATTCCGCCGAAACAAGACCTCTCTGGAATTAGGATCAAACAACCTATACGCCTTAACATCCTCATAGTAGCCAACAAATATGAGTGGTTGGATCTTCCTCTCCATGGCTTTCCACTGAGCATCAGGAATAAATGCCCAAGCCTCACTACCAAAAAATTAGAATGTAGAAACATCAGGCTTGATATGGGTCCAAGCCTCCTCAGGAGTCATATGTCGCAATGCCTTATGAGGCATCTGATTCTGAATATAATTGACACAATTGACTGCCTCAGCCCAAAATGAAGAACTCATAGCTCGAGACTGTATCATACAATTTTCCATCTCCTGTAAAGTTCTGTTCTTTCTCTCAGTGACACCATTCTGCTGAGGGGTGTAAGGTACTGTAAACTGATGCTATAAACCATGCTTAGTGCAAAAATCTCTAAAAACATGATTAACATACTCCCCCCCATTATCTGTGTATCCTCCTGATAGAAAGTCCAGATTGCTTCTCCACAAATGTCTTAAAGGTCCTGAATGAGTCAAAGACATTAGACTTGTACTTAAGAAAGTACACCCATGTACGTCTGGAGAAGTCATCAATAAAAGTGAGCACATATCGGGCCCCTGAAAATGGAGTCAAAAAGGACATAAGATCACTGTGTACCAACTCCAGGGGTGCCTTAGCATGTGTGGCTCAACCCTTAGGAAAAGGATCTCGATGATGTTTTCCAAGAGCACAACCTTGACATACACCATCAATACAAGAAATTTGAGGAAGCCCAATCACAATTGCCTGAGTACTCATCTGCTATAGATATTTGTAATTGACATGGCCAAAACGATCATGCCAAAGCCTGCTCACTGAGTCTACATGTGCTATAAGAGAGGAACCAATAGTGTTTGAACTCTCAAAGCCATCAAATCTGTATAAGCGAGATGTAGAATCAACACTCCCAGTAGCCAAAACCAAGTCAGGATCATGAAGGTCTCGAATAACCACATCATGTGGTGAGAACTCAACTATCTTACCAGAGCCAGAGTGGAAAATCTGATAAACAAATAGAAGGTTTGTCGAAATGTTAGGAACTAGAAGCACATCTTGAAGACAACCACCATCTAATGAAATAGTACCTGAACCCTGAACTGAAAGTTGTGCTGAGTCACCAATTGCAATATGTGTAGTGCCTGTAGGGGCAAGAGCGGTGACCAAATCCTGTGTGTGTGTCATATGGTGAGAAGCACCAAAATCTAGAATCCAAGTGGATCCTGAGGACAATGCTCGTGCAGAAAGAGCATGACCTTTCCCTGTGGGTTGAGAAGGAGGCTGAGGTGAGGTGATATTATGCTACTACATGGCTTCCTCTAAAGCCTCTAATTGTTTCCAACCCCTGGAAGTTGGATGTCCTTCCTTGCCACAAAAACTGCAAGGATCACCAAATTTCTTCTTAGTCTTGGAGGAAGACTCACTAGACTTTGAAGATTTGCCCTGTTTAGAATTGAACTGTGGTTTTGAATCAGTCTTAGGAGGTGGCTTGGAGGAACTCTCACTGCCTACTGAATCTGTCTTGGGCTTCAGTTTTTGCTTCTTTTTCCATTTAGATGACTGAGCTACCAATGCTTGGTTCTTAGATCCTGTGAGAGCATCCAACTGTGATATCTTGGCCTGCTCTCATGTCAACCGATCACAAAACACCTCAAAAGTAGGCATGATAAAGCAGTTTCCCAATGCATCCATGGTGGAATAAAATGTTGAAGAGAAGATCTGAAAAGGACCTTGAAGCTTAGAAAGAATAAGGTAAACACACTCCTCATTTGTTTTGTTCTTACCACAACCCTGTAGAAGAGATATTTGTTGTTTGAATTTCATCAAAAAGTCCTCAATAGTGGGAAAAGAATCAGGTACAAGTGAAGTCAACTCTACCTCAATTTGGATGGCATGAAACTGATTGATGGTACCAAATAAATCACTGAACTTGGTCCACATTTCAAGAGGACTGTTACACCCATCAAGATGAAACAAGCTGTCTGAAACATGTAAGGGAATCAAACCCATAGCCTCATCCATCTTATTTCTATGTTGCATAACCTCAAATGGCCGTGTCAAAACTAGTTGAACTGTATCTAAATAGGACCACAACCCCTTGGATCTGAGAAGATGTGTCATGAATGCCTTCCAAGTGTGATAGTTATGAGGTGTGAGAAGTTCAACAGTAGAAGGGTTTTCAGCCATGTTTGGGAAGGTTTAATGAATGTTTAATGTGAAGATTTTTTGGTTTTCTAAAGTAAATGACAGAAAGCAAGAAAAAAAAACTCCCCCCACAATGCAAGAAACCAAACCCTAGTAGAGATTTTTCAGCTAAAAAGCAGGAAAAAAGCAAAAAGGCTTCAGACTGAATCTTGTGTACCTAATATTTTTTTTGGAAAAAATAACAGAAGATTTGAATATTACGCGTGAAGAGCTTTCCGACGCCTATTCATTTTTGAAAAATGGAGCAAAAAGAGCAAGTTATGCCCCCCAAAGTGCAAAAATATTATTTGAGTTTGACTGCGTAAAAAGGAAACCAAACTCAAAAATTTTAAAAAAATCTTGCACCATTATGACGGGCTTGGAGCTAGCTTTCCAACGCCTATTTTTGTTTGAAAAATGGAGAAAAAATGACTATTTTATACCTAATTTAGTGAAAGAGGTCAAAAAAAAAAAGAAGGGCCCTAGTGGCTCCCTGGCGGCGCTTCGGTGGTGCACAGGCGGTGGCTGAGCTATTGGTGGCATGGCGGCGGAGCTCCAACGGCAACTGGGTGGCCGACTGGTGGAGGTGGAGGCTCGACAGAGTTTTCTGGTGGCTGTCGCCTCTGCTA
Source organism: Sequoia sempervirens (assembly GCA_007258455.2). NCBI lineage: Eukaryota > Viridiplantae > Streptophyta > Pinopsida > Cupressales > Cupressaceae > Sequoia > Sequoia sempervirens. Next base: position 197,895,719 of record VDFB02000015.1, on the reverse strand, counting down.
GTGGCCGCTTGGCTGCAGGGTGGCAGTGGCTACCTTTTGTATTGGTAGCGGTGAAATTTCACCAAAAATATGATTTTTTTTATTTTTTTTCAATTTTTTACCTTGATCTATGTGCCTTGGGGCCGTATGGCTCTAAGGCAATTTTTTTCCTTTTCGGTCGACTATGGCCAAACTAGATGCGCTTTATATGAAAATAGGGGTTTTTAGGCACTGCGAATCCAATGGCGAGGTCCATTTGGGCCCAAAATAAACCCAAAAAATGAAGTAAGCTAGATCCACAAAAAACAACCCAAAAACTTGTGAAAGCCTGATCAAACCCTCGTAGCTCCAAAATCTTCAAAACAAAAATAGGCTACAGCAGGTCCACGCTCTGATACCATGTAGAAGTTTTCAAAACCAACTTCAGGGTCCAAGAACACCTGCATGCAAAGGGATACCTATCACAAGGAAGAGAATGGAGAAAAAATAAAGAGAGGGTTTTGAGGCTCTGAAATATGAGAGATATATTATCAGAACAATCAAATGAATTATTTACAAAGATCAATCCATAAAAGGAGATCAAGCAAAACCTAAAAAGTAACCCTAATAGGTAGACATTTAATAATTAATATAATTATTAAATGTCACAATATGCATCTAAAGTGAAATCTTAAGTGAGGAATAAAGGTAACTTAGTTAACATGATTAAGTTAAAACCTTTACTCTAACATTTCTTTTATGGTGGAAGATTGGTTTCATGGTTAAGTAAGAAACAATATTCATTTTCTTTATCCACTGCAGAAGTAGAGTATATTGCTATAACATCTTGTTGCACACAGGTTTTGTGGATGAAGCAAACACTGAAGGATATTGGAATGATATGTGATGAACCTATACCTATTTTCTATGATAATACAAGTGCTATAAACATTTCAAAGAAGCTGGTAATGCATTCAAGAACAAAACATATATCTATCAATTATCATTTCTTGAGAGAGAATGTATTGGAGAATAAAGTTAGGCTAGAATATGTGTCTACAAAGGAACATATTGCATATATATTTACTAAGGCTCTTTGAAAGGATACTTTTTAGTATCTTAGGGAGAAGTTAGGGGTCATTGGCCCTCCAAACTAGGTGCACATGGAGGTGCATCAGTCCAGTGGATTTGCAGATTCTTCAATTATCTGAACTGATGAATGGGTCTACTTCGCAGGGGGAGTAGAAAGTTTTCATTGTTGCAGTATGAGTTGTATGGGTGCACTCCTAAGGGGGAATGATCAGAAATTTTGATCTTTTCCATTGATGTCAAAGGGGGAGAGAGAGTCATGTGAAAAATAGTAAAAGAAAGAGAGGGTCTTTTCCCATAATGTAGGAATGTTGTGCAAATTGTCTAATTTGAAAAATAAAGGAGTCTTATCTTTGATGGTTTTTCACATAATGTGTTGCCATCAATGACAAAGGGGGAGATTGTTGCAAGTATGAGAAAGTTTGGTGGTGTTTGTTGGAAAAATGGAGAAGAACATCTCATTTTGTTATTTTGTGTTGTCATTGATGTCACCATGATATATGAGTTGCAATTGCAAGATCAAGTCTAAAGTTGTTCCGGTATTTTGGTCTGGTATTTTGCTTATATCTTCTAGTATTTTGGTTCACATTTGTTTGCTGGTGATTACTGTTGCTTGCAGTTTTGAGAAATGGTTTGTAGATGTCAGGATCATGTACATTCAAGATCTCACGTATCCAGATGCTTGTATGGTGTATCAACGCTACATTGGTATTTGCAATTGTGCTATTAGGTCTATCCTTGGCCGACCTAATGAATGCATTGTGTAATGGTGAATTAATTTTTGTTATGAAGATATATGTGCGACCTATCCTAGGTCCATGCCGACTTGATGTAGCCTATTGGATGTGTGAATTACCTTTTGAAAAGTTTTTTTGTGAAATCCTGAAGCTGACAGTTGGTATTTTTGGTGAATGAGACATGCATCTAATTAGGCTGACCTAATTAATGCTTGCAAAGAGATCAGATATATATTGGGTAGTTTTGAAGTTTGGTAATTGTAATGGTTATGATGTGAATGTGGATGTGAAGAAGAGAAAATATGATGAAGTGTGTCAAGTCATTTTACTGAGCTTCATTGGAATTGAATCTGCACTCACTAGGTGTACTCTATTAGTTCATTTTCTAGGTGTAAGCCACTTTTGTCTTTGTAATTCTATAGGCAGTGAGCCTTTGTACTTGGGTAGTGAGTCCTAGAAGTGAGCCACCCATTTTTTAATATCTTTTAACTAGTTATACTATATTATGCGCTAACACTCACCATGGTTTTTCCCATTCTGGGTTTTCCACGTAAAAAATCCTGGTGTTCATGTGTTCTGTGATTTCATGTTTTGTTAATGCTTTTACTTATCCTTGCTATTGTATGCAATGGAATAATTGGATGGTATCTGATCAGAAAATTTAAGAAGATATTGATTCACCCCCTCTTAGTATCTTGGACATTTAACAATTGATATCAGAGCTTGGTTCCTCCGGAAAAGCCTAACAACTTAAGGGAGATCCTGAAGATGGAGGAAATGAATGATAAAGGAGAGCTCCAGACTGCTCTTGAGGATCTTGAAAAAGTTGAATGAGAAAAAATAGATCTAAAAGAGAATCTTGAAGATGTGAATGAATGTGTCCAAAAATTAAAGGAGCAATTGAAAAAATTCAAAGATAGAAATAAGGAAGTAATTGATCAGTTGAAGAAGGCTAATGAAGACATTGCCAGTTTGAAAGTGCAAGTAGAGGAGAAGAAAAGAATTGAAGAATGTTTGAACAAGTTGGTACAAAGCAAGTCTGAAGATTGCACCAAGCTTGAACAAGAAGCTGTGAACCTGAAAGTGGATCTGGAGAAGGCAAAAATCTGTGAGAACAATTTCAAATCTAGCTTAGACAGGCTTGATGAATTGATTGCAGGACAAAACCTAGTAAAGACAAAGGTGGTCTGGGAAATGATACTGGTGAAAGTTCTAAAGTTGTGGAAAATTAGAAGACTCATAATAAAGGAAAGTAGAAAGGAAATTCAAAGAACTCTGCTAGGAGACCTCTGGTGAGACAACCTAATGCACAAAGGTATCCTTCTTTTAATGGCACTTGTTTTTGGTCACAAGGAAACATAATGTAGGAGTAGGATGAATCAGTTCCCTGGTCCTTTTATTGGTCAATGTTTCACATGCAAAAGAATTGGACATAGTGCAAGTGAATGCATAACCTTGATGATGAATTAGTTTAATGGAGGAAGAATGAATCAATCTTTTAATGGCTATTGCTATACCTGTAACAAGTATGGACATAAAGCTAATAAATGCAGAACAAGAGTCACTGGAAGTCAATCTAATCAGAGAAATATTGTCTACTATAACTACAATAAACCAAGACATGTTTCAAGAGTTTGTAGAAGCAAGAAGAGTAAGGAGACCAATCCAGTAGAAAAGAATGAATCTGTGAAGAAAGTTGACAAAGATGAGATTAAACAAGAGATGAATAAGATTTGGAGGAAGAAAGAAGAAACAAATACTACTAATGAGTCTATTCTCTCATTCGGTACAATCGATTTATTCGGTAATTAGACCTAGCAAGGTCATAGGGGGAGCATTATCAAAAAATTATAAGGACCCTTGGATAAATGATGTGTCAGAGGCTAGAATGAGGATGAAATATGAAGAATGAATAAGCAAAGGTTTTGGAAAAGGAATCAGAAGAAAATATGAATGAATGATCTTTTGCGGAGCGAATTAGGGTTTTTTCTAAGCAAAAGAGAAGAGTTTATAGCAGCTTTTTGAAATCTGCTACATTTAATGCAAATTAGGGTGGAACATTATTTTATAAAGGAAATGTTTAAGGCATATTTCTCATTCGTGCATTTGAAGAAGTCAAAGAGCTTTGGGAGCATTCTTGGGGAGATTTGGAGTTCGAGCTGTGTGAACCCTAGTTGCGGTTCATCGTGAAGAAAAATGTATTTTAATCTTCTGTGTAGTTGTGTTTTGTGTTGTTTGAATTCATAATTGGAAGAATGGCTACCCCTGTAGTCGTTAAAGTGTCGGAGAGGCCGAGACCCTCTTATTGAAAATATTTCTCAAAAGTTTTTGAAGATGACCCCATGGGCGCATTCTCATCAATCCCTCATGGAGTTATGCCGACCGAGGATACAAGGATGTATATTTGTGTAAAGTATGAGGAATTCAACCACACAAAATTGATTGACATATGGCAAAATGAGCTTACTAGTGATGATTTCTTGATAAAACCTGAGCACTCAAACCTGGTCATGAAGAGGTTAGACAGATGGAACAATTTTCACAACTTCAACTATGATGACAAATTTATGAAATTAGTCTTAAGTAGAATCCATGATAAATTCCTATGGATTGACTAGCCGCACCTGATAAATAAGGAAGCGATTAGGGTTGTTACTAGGCTCTGAGATAAAGGTACAATACCTGTGTTGAAATATGTGAAGAATGAGGTTGTAATGGAACTTACAAGAGTCGCATATGAAAAGAGAGCCTTAACGACGAAATCCACCACTAATCCGGCTATGAAGTATGCAACTATCATGATCGATCACAAAATATACTTGATAAACATAGAGAACTCTATTTCGGCTACAAAAATCTATACTAGATTTGATATGGTTGTAAAGGTGTTGATTATGATATATGTGAGCTTCTTTGGTTGCAGTTACTTGAGAACTTGAAATTGACGAAGGAAAAGAAATATGCTTTCAAGTTTGGTTCATTGATTGTATGTTTGCTGTTTTATTTCATGAAGAGGCTTCTAGGAAAGAATGGTGAAGTAAATTGGGACTCATCCAGACCAGTGGCACATCAAATTTTTGATTATATGCATATTCTGGGTAATCTAGATGCTCAAGATAATGCTCTAACAACATTTTTTTGTTGTATTCAAAAGGAAAATGAATGAAAGGGAAAGGATTCCGAAGAGAATTGTTGAGAAGTATAAAGATGACATCATATTCCATGTTTCTTCTAATGAATGTATGATTGAGGTTGTAGAACCTCAAACCATATGGATACAACCTTTGGGATATGAGGTAACAAAAGAAGAAGCTGAAGGTTATTTGGAAATGTTGCTGAAGAATCTAAAGGATCCCAATGAACCTAGAATTGGGACATATGCTGAAAAGTCTATGGAGATTCATTTGGAGCAGTAGAAGCCTAAAATTAGAAAGGTGGAGAAAACCCTTAAAGATGCTCTATTCACTGATGAGGAAATTTCCCTTGGAAGGGCTAGGGGAGAATAGTTGGAAGCATAATCATCTGGCTCGAGGAGATCCAGAAGGACTACCTCTGTAAAATCCTCTACAACCCTTGCAACAAAGATTGAACCCAGTACCATTGATAAAGACAAAGGTCTTGTTTCCTACGGATCGACTACTAGATCTGGGAAGAGGAAAGAGACTCCTTCGGTAGCCCCTACAAAGAGAGGAAGGAAAGAGAAAGTGACAAGGGAGAAGAACCTTAGTGTTATAGATGATCAAGATGAAGAAGAAGAAGATCTTGATACAAAGCTGGTAAGGAGAAGAAGAGGAGGCTTATCCTCTGGTGAAGGTGCTTCTATAGAAGTTGTTTCTTCTAAGAGAGTACTTATTGTATCATCTTTTGATGATGAGGAAGTGCAACAATTTGGTGTCCATGTGTACACCAAACCAGAATCAAAGAAGGCTAAGGTGTCTGATGAAGTCTCTGTGGACTAGAGAGGAGAACATGATAATCTGGTAAGTTCTAGTCCCCGCTTTAAATTAGAGGCAACTCTAAATTCCATGCTACATTTTGAGAACATGCTTCAACCTACAAAAAATACTATGATAATGCTGGAGAAGAAGATAAGAAAACTTTTCTTTTAGCTGTTATTCAATATGTTATCATCTTAAAAGTTAAGTGGGATGATATAAAGAAAGATATATCTGAAAGTATGTGGGAAACTCTGATGAAAAGGAGATCAAAGGCTACTGATTTCGAAGAGAAAATTAGGAATGATGCATACAATAATATTGGGTCTTCCCTAATCCCAGATGAGTTGGAATCTTTGAAGAAGATCTGTGTAGAAATTTTTTGGATGAAGAGAAGAGTAAACATGTTGATGACAAGGAATAAAAAGCTGACAAAGAAGGTAAGGAAACAACAAGAGTGATTTGGGATACAAAAAAAAAATGGCATGCTTAAAGCTAATGAAGATGTTGCTACTGAAAATTCTGAGGAAAATATTCCTCTTGATACAGGTAATACAGATATTTCTGAAAATATTAATGTTGAAGTTGATGCTTGTGGTGAAAATGATCCTCTAGAAGGTGAAAAGTAGAATGAAGGTGAGGTTGAGCCTAAAAATCACAATGATGCTCCTCTAGAGCACAATGAAGGAGAAAGAGGCAATAATGAACAAGGAAATGAAGAAGAGAAGGAAAAGGGAGGGGAAGAAAAGAAAGAAGAAGAAGAAGAGGAAATGGAAGAAGAAAAGGAGGAGGAAGAAGAGAAGGAAAAGGGAGAGGAAAAAAAGAAGAAGAATCTACCGGGAAAAATGAAAAAAGTGAAAAACAGATTGTAAAATCTCTTAAGAATCTCAGAGAAGTGTCCTCTGATAATGATGTTCTGAAAGGCTTGCTATCCAAGAAAATCATATTTTAGTGGATAATTCCCTAGGAGCTTCTACAACTTCCTATGATTGAAGGGTTTGTGGATATGGATAAGATGTCTCCGGTGCATAAAGTGGTGTTAGGAGATGCTCTGCAAGCATTTGGAAGGAAGGAGATTCTTGAAGCACATCAGAAAGGAACAAAACTTATAGAGGATTATCTCAAGGCATTATAGGAAGTCCTACCTGGTGCATCCATTGATACATCTCTCGCTCATGTTGAAAATTTGAAATTATTGTTAGACTTTTTCAAGGAGTATACCTTTGGGCTTAGTGAAAAGACAAGACAAGAGGTTGAGAAGAATTTGGTGGAGAAAAGGTTATTGGCATTACATGACAAGTGTGATCTTGCACACTCAAGTGTTGAAAAGAATTTGGAGGACATGAAGGTTTATGAATCAGAAGCAAACACTATTATTTCCTATTGCTTGAAGTGGCTGAATGCCACTCAGACTATTAAGGTTGTGATGGAATCCATTGAGTCTTAGCTATCTATCATCTCTGGTACTTATAGCATATCTAAAGATAGAGTCAGATCAACCTGGAATGCCATTACTACACATAAAGAAAATTTCTTTGTCTTGCAAAAGTAGAAGGAAGAAATTATCAAAAAATTTGATCAGTTGAGTGACATTGTAAGAGTGGAATACACTCTGGTTGGCAAGGATCTGGCATGTACAGAAAAAATTGAGAAGATAAATTTGACTCTTGATACTTCAGATGGTGCAAAAGAAACTCTAGTAGAGTTGGAATCTTTGAACATGATGCTGATTGCCACAAAGGATAGTTGGGAGAATGGAAAATCAATATGGGAAAGTATTCTAAAGGAGCTTCAAGGCTCGCCATCGTCCAGTTGATACACGTTTCTTTGTTTTTCTTTGTTTTCATGTTTTCAAGTTGTTTTTGGGACACCCTTTGTCCTTAATGTCAAAGGGGGAGTGAAGAATGGTGAAATGCTGGTGGTAGGGGGAGAAGTGTTGTAAATATTCCTTTTGATACATGTTGCCATCAATGACAAAGGGGGAGATTGTTGGAAAAATGAAGAACATCTCATTTTGTTATTTTGTGTTGTCATTGATGTCACCATGATATATGAATTGCAATTGCAAGATCAAGTTTGAAGTTTTTCTAGTATTCTGGTCTGGTATTTGAATGGTATTTTGCTTATATCCTTCGGTATTTTGGTTCACATTTGTTTGTTGGTGATTACTATTGTTTGCAGTTTTGAGAAATGGTTTGTAGACATCGGGAGCATGCACATTCAAGATCTCACGTATCTAGATGCTCGTATGGAGTATCGATGCTACATTGGTATTTGCAATTGTGCTATTAGGTCTATCCTTGGCTGACCTAATGAATGTATTGTGTAATTGTGAATTAATTTTTGTTATGTGGATATATGTGTGACCTATCCTAGGTCCATGCTGACTTAATGTAGTGTGTTGGATGTGTGAATTGATTTTTCAAAAGTTCTTTTGTGAAATCCTGAAGCCGACAGTTGGTATTTTTGGTGAATGAGAAGTGCATTTAATTAGGCTGACCTAATTGATGCCTGTGAAGAGATCAGATATATATTGGGTAGTTTTGAAGTTTAGTAATTTTAATGGTTATGATGTGAATGTGAATGTGAAGAAGAGCGAATATGATGAAGTGTGTCAAGTCAGTTTACTGAGCTTCATTGGAATTGAATTTGCACTCACTAGGTGTACTCTATCAGTTCATTTTCTGGCTATAAGCCACTTTTATCTTTGTAATTCTATAGATAGTGAGCCTTTGTACTTGGATAGTGAGTCCTGGCAGTGAGCCACCCATTTTGTAATATCTTATAACTGATTATACTATATTTTGAGTTAACACTCACCGTGTTTTTTCCCATTCTAGTTTTCCCACGTAAAAAATCTTGATGTTCATGTGTTCTTTGATTTCATGTTCTATTAATGCTTTTACTTATCCTTGCTATTGTATGCATTGGAATAATCGAATGGTATCTAATCAAAATTTTTTAGAAGATATTGATTCACCCTCCCTCTCAGTACCTTGGACATTTAACAGTGTTGTCATTAATGTTGTCATTGATGTCAACATAGTAAAGGATGTTGCTGATTGTGCATGTATAATTGAGATGTTTGGTGTAGGGGCACCTACAGGCTTTCATGCCCCAAGAGGGGTCAAATATTGAAATTTAATTTTACTTGAGTTCATTTCATGTAATAAGGTCTTATAAGACCATTCCATAGGTTTTTGAGTCAGTTTTGGGTCATTAGGGGTGTTAGCTCTCAAAAACGCAGGTAAAGGATACCTCAAGAGACTGCCAATCTCTTGATACGTTTTAGGGTAACATACAAGGTTTTAGTGGCTTAAACCTTCTACTCTTCAGGTGCTGCTAAACCTAGGTGGGTGTACCTACATGAATTATGCAGACTTGACCTTTTATCTTCTCTCTTATAGTGATTTGTCCATGATGGTAGATGAAAAATGGACAAATAAAATCAAAATTGGTATAAATTGTAAAGCAATATTCAATTCTAAAACCTAATATGCTCAGTTAATAGATGTAAAAAGGATTGAATAAAACTGAATGATAAAACACAAAGACTAGTGCCTTATTGGGTATGCAGAGTCAAGAGAAATTTGAAACAAATACTTCATTCTGGTAGACATTCAAGTTGTTTAGCATTTGATTTAGTTTATAACTGGTATAAACATGCAAGGTTATGATTATCGAGTTCTTCTTACTGATCCAATTGACATTCTCTAATTACTATGATCAATCTAAAGGATTTAATCTTTACTGGAAAGAACCAATCAATTGACCATACAGATGCATCAAATGTGCACCGACAAACTGGATATAATCTTGTTACACCAATTCAAATAACCAGAAAACACCATACTAGAGACAACTTCAATAATACTTTCAACGAACACCATGAACAACTGATACTAGAAACAACTGCACCATATTATTAGATTTCAATTAATATCTCCATGATTTGAAACATGCAACATAGTCTCATATTGGAAAAACATTGTATTACCCTGTATATTTTCTGCCCTATCTACTCTAATCCATCCTTTTTTACAATTTGAGAATGAAAATTTATACATTGGCCACCGAAGAGACACAACGCTTCGCATTCACAAGTCAGCAACCAACTGTTCGAATTCGAGCTTCTGCTAATCATTCACTGAAGACATTCGCTGAGACATCCAGTAAGTATGCCGAAGGAAACTGTATCGCTGTTATCCTGTGCTCTTTGTGTTTCTGTTTCGCCGTGACATCTTACTGTAGGAGAAATATCATATCGATTTCAATATGTTTCACTGAGAACCCTTAATGTTTTCCCAGTCGCCAAGACATAAGAAGTTTCTTACCGAGACATCCCCCAAATCCCATTTTCTTTGCTGTAGCTTTGTAATGTCAGGAAGACCTTATATAGAATACTTTTTGTTTTACTGAAAGCCCACATGATACATATTGGTCGCCGTGACATAATTTTTCTCTCGCCGACAAGCCCTTGCATCACTCGCTTCGCTGTGACTTATTGTTATCGGGGAGGCCTTACATAGATCGATTTATGTTTCCCTGAGATGTTCCTTCATCCATCCTGAGTTGCTAAGACTTGAGAAAACTCTCGCCAAAAAGCATCTCCCATTCACTTTCGCCAAGACATTTCAAAATTAGGGAGAAGTCACACAGAGTTCATTGAGTCATACCGAAAGCCCTTTATTCATCTTGTGTGTCGCTGTGACTTATTGGCTTTCTCACCGATGCAATTTTCTTTATCGGCGTAGCTTTTGAGTCGGTAAGACTCCAAGACCTTACTTCAAAATACTTTGATAGAGTCCCCCTGTATTTGGTTCGGCAAGACAAGAGCCACTCGCCAAGAACTTACATCAATAACCTTTACTCTTATCGATATGAATCCTTTTGCACAAGTCGGTGGGACATCACGAAATCGTTATGACATTCCACCGCAACTTTTAACTTATGCTGATAAGTCCATCCTTCCACTGCCGGTCGGTGAGATAATAAGTCCACGCTATGACTTCACGTCGAAAACAACTTGTTTGGTCGAAGAGATCCCACAATGTACTAGTTGATGAGACATTTTAATTTTGGTAAGACACTACCCCAATAACCTGACTCCCGCCGATGAACCCTTTCCATGCATTAGTCGGGGAGACATATTGAATTCGCCATAACATTACATCGATGTGAAGTTTCACACCGATAGGCATCCCCTTTCACCGGTCGGCAAGATAAAACAATCTCGCTATGACATTAAATCGACGCCCAAACTCATGCCGATATATGTATCCTCCTCGGTCGCTGAAACAACATGAAAGTCATGCCGATAACTGCCAGTGAGTAAACTCCAATCGCCGTGACATAGGAAATGTCTTGCCGATAGGCAACACAAATGTTTACAAGCAAAAGAATGGATCGGGGAGACCTTAATACTGTCACGCCGATAGGAACAAGAATGTGAAAAATGCAGACTGATGGAAACACGGGATAAAATATGCAAAATGTAAGCAGAATGTCATGATGGAAGGGAAGATGTGCTTATGATAAGGACTCATATGGGAGCTTAGGGGTATGCAAACTTGTGAAATTATGCAGAAATTTATAGTCCCAACAAGGGGTCTTGTTATAAAAAAATGTAAAATGTTGTTAATGTTGCAAATGTTGTCAAATTGCACAATGTGGAATATGAAAGGTCAATGTTGTATAAAGTGAATTTGAATGGTTGTAAGTTGAAAATTTTGTTGAGAACTATTATAAAATGGTTGCAAATATTTAAATAGCCTTGGGGAGGTCGAAACCAAGGTTGGTGGTGACATTTTTAAGTGAAATCAATAAAAGACATCCTTGTTTCTACATTTCTAAACATTAAATTGTTGTTTTAGAGCTTGGTACGGTTGATTAATAATTTAAAAATAATTGGAGGTTGTTGTTATGTGAATATAATTTCATTTTATTTTTGTTTCATTGATTTTTATTGAGTATTAAGAAAGTTACAAGCATTTTGGTGAAAGTAGCTAGGAACCCTAGTAGGCCTAATTTGAGGGAAATCAGTCCAATTTCGAGGGTTTTCATACAAAACAACATATCTTGATTTTGAGATATGTTAAATAAGGGACAAATGGGTATTTGAATCATTTTTTTTTTCTTGGAGATTAGTTCTGGTTTGAAAGTTATGACCCCAAAACATGAATTTTCTGTTTCATTTCAAGCCTTATTCAAAGCGTAGAAATAGATTTTTGGCTTTTTTGTTCCAAAATAACCACCCCTAAATTTTGAGTATATTTTATAACTTCTAAATGAGTATCCAAAAAATCTTTTAGATTGTGGCTATGAATTTCAGTTTGAAACTTATGAAGAAAAAACCTTGTTTGTTGTGCTATAAGGAATAATGACAATTTGTGAAGAAAAATCATTTGTTTGATGTTTAAAGAGTTTGATAGAAGGTTGTTTGAGTGAGTTTTGGTTGTATCACCCTGCTCTACATCAAATTGGTATCAGAGCCTAAAAGGTTTGGGAAAAGAATTTTGGAGTTTGTGTTTTGTCTTTTTGCAGGTTGAAGGAAGAACCTAGATGCCAAAAGACTATGTAGTGAAGAAAAGAGGAAACCTAGGTGAGGTATCATGAAGACAAGAAGAAGCAAGGTGAAATAGACTTGATCGAGAAAGAAGAATGTACATGTTGACGAGAGTATTCCGTGGAGACTTGCAGAGTAAGGAGGCACCAAACAAGAAACAATAGAAAAGTGAGGAAAAAAAGAAGATGAGAGGGCATAACAAGTATTTAGCAGGAGATAATAAAGTTGAGCCATGCTTTGGAAGAAATGGAAAAGAGAATAGAACTTGAGATGCAATAGCTTCTTGAGAAAGAAAACCAAGAAAATGTATGACATTTAATAATAAGGAAGAAGGTTAAATGACCTATCAAGAAGATCATTTAGAGGAGAAGGAAAAAGATGATAGTAGCAAGGATGGATGAGTTGCAAGCTATGTTGAAAGGAAGGGTGTTAGAAGCATCTGAAGAGACAAGAAAATCTTGTGTTTTTGAAACTAATCCTTTGTGTGAGTATGTGTTTATAGGTGTAGCAGATGGAAATGAAGACGAAAAAGAGTCTAAAGAAGGAGGAGAAGTGAATACAGTGTATGAAGATGCATAAACCAATATAACACACTATGGTGAAGATGTGGCAAAAAAAATGAGGTAGTGGTTGTATTTTCTGAATTTTTTGGATGATGAATGTGTTGATCAATTGTATTCCAATGATGATGATGAATACATAGATGATGGTACTGAGGCATATGAACAAGAATTATAATTTTGGAACCTAAAAGTTGAAAAGATGCTCAGTAAAAGATGATGTAAGAAGAAGAAAAAGGATCCAGGGAAAACTGCAGAGATGAAGGACAAGTTACAGAAGAATTGGAAATCCAAGAAGAAAGAGAAAACCTACACTCAAGTGGAATTAAGTTCTTCTTTTCCTTGGGAGTATGGTGCAGGGGCACCCACAGGCTTTCATGCCTCAAGAGGGGTCAAATGTTGAAATTTTGTTTTACTTGAGTTCATTTCATTTAATAAGGTCTTATAAGACCATTCCATAGGTGTTTGAGTTAGTTTTGGGTCATTAGGCGTCTTGTTGAAAAAAATGTAGAAAATAGTTGTAAATGTTTAAATAGCCTTGGGGAGGTCAAAACCAAGGTTGGTGGTGACATTTTTGAAGTGAAATCAATAAAGACATCCTTGTTTCTGTATTTCTAAACAATAAATTGTTGTTTCAGAGCTTGGTACGACCTGATACAGTCAATTAATGATCTAAAACCAATTGGAGGTTGTTCTTATGTGATTCTAATTTAATTTTATTTTTGTTTCATTTATTTTTATTGAGTATTGAGAAAGCTACAAGCGTTTTGGTGAAAGCAGCCAAGAACCTTAGTAGGTTTAATTTGAGGGGAAAAAGTCCAATTTTGAGGGTTTTCGTACAAAACAACATACCTTGATTTTGAGATATGTTAAATAAGGGCTAAATGGGTATTTGAATCATTTTTTTTTCTTGGAGATCAATTCTGGTCTGAAAGTTATGACCTAAAAACATGAATTTGCTGCTCCATTTCATGCCTTATTCAAAACGTAGCAGTAGATTTTTGGCTTTGTTATTCCATAAAAACCACCCATAAATTTTGAGTATGTTTTAGAAATTCCAAATGGGTATTCAAAACAAATTTTAGATTGTGGGTATGAATTTTGGTTTGAAACTTATGAAGGAAAAACCTTGTTTGTTATGCTACAAGGAATAATGGCAATTTGTAAAGAAAAATCATTTGTTTGATGTTTAAAGAGTTTGAAAAAGGGTTGTTTGAGTGAGTTTTGGTTGTGTCACCTTACTCTGCATCAATGTTGTGAGTACATGGAGCTATCCTTATGATGTTATAGATGTGTTAAAATGATGGGTTACCAAGTGCTTTTGAGAAAATTAGTAAAGAGTGAAGTCAGCGATATGTATGTGTCTAGAATATGCTCCGGTATATGCTCCATGTTTCTTTTGTGTTGATCCTATGCTTGTGCAAATATGAAGGGTTTTTTTTGGGCATCTGTTGGTGACATCTACTAGTTTTTTAGCTTCTGGTTTGATGGAGTGTGAAAGTTGTGTTCATTGGTGCATGAAATAGCTTGATAGAGTTGTTTGTCTGTGGACTGGGAGAAATGTTTCTGCTCCACAATCCTCCGCTGATTTGGTTCATTTCTTGTGGATCTGGAATATCTCTTGTAATGGTGGTCTCTATGTTCTGGAGAAGGTGTTTGTGGTTTGGTGCTTCAGAAGGCAAGTTTCAGAGCCTCTATGTGTATCTGTACACTTTGGCTGGATTGTTGGAAGGTGTTCTATGTTTGAAGGTTGTTGCACTTGCTACAAATATATCTGAAGGTATTTGAGATGTGTTCTTGTGCATAATGAAGCATGTTACGTCATTCACATGTTATCTTCTTGTTGGAAAGCGTGTACTTCAATGTTCATTTATGTTTTCATTAGGTTTGGCTGACCTAGTGTTTACACTTCACATGAAAGATTACAAATTTAATTAAGGAAGCATGTGGTTGATCTAAGACATTGTTTTGGGTCGTAGTTAAGTATTGGCGTGGTCCACTTCCATTCCTTTCCACCATGGGAATGTTGAGTTGCTGACCTAATTTGAATGTATGAAATGAAGTGTATGTAGCTAACCTTGGAGAAAGTTTCTAAGGTTGAAGAGGGTATAAATACAAGTCGAGATGTTGCAAATGAATCAATCAAGTAAGCCATGAGTTTGAAGAGAAGATTTGTGTGAAAGTGAATTGAGGTAGCAGTACTTTAATGTGTTAGATTCCTGAAAGCAGTGAGTTGGCAGTGTCTACAATTCTTCTAATCAAGGCTGTAGATGTGTGTAATCTGTTGTGGTGGATCTTTACTATAATCTTTTATATTTGTAGGCAGTGAGTCCTTTCTGTAGGCAATGAGCCCTTAGAAGTGAGCCTCTTGTATTCAGTTTGCTATTACTTTATATTATGAGTTAATCCTCACCATAGTTTTTCCCTCATTGGGTTTTCCACATAAAATCTAGTGTTCATTGTGTTGATTTTCTTTTCTGTTATTTGCATTGCATGTTCATACTTAATAGAATTGTGTGGTTGTGAAGTTGATAAGTGTTTTGAGTTTTAAGTTTGAATTTGGTGACAACTGATTCACCCCCCTCTCAGTTGTCTCATGCCTTTTAACAACATGATATTTGTGTTTATTTCTGTTTAAGTTTTTGTAATTGTTAAAGATTTGTAAAAGTTTTGCAATATTCTCAAACTCCAATAGTCTGGTAGTAGATTGATCTTTGACTTTGAAACTTCTTGCTTGCTTCCCAATCTGACATTCCTTGTAAACAACATTAATAGGCTTTGTAATCTTTGGTCGATCTCTCAAAGCTTGAACTTAATTGATTCTCACTAGGCTATCAAAATTGATGTGACACATCCTTCTATGCCATAGCCAACTTTCATTAATATGAGTAATAAAACAATGACCATAAACAACTTTAAGTTGATAAACATTTCCATCTATCCTTCTTCTAGCAACAACTATAGTTCCAGAGCTTTTTTTGATCTCACATCCATCATCCTGAAACATAAGATTATATCCTTTGCTACACATTTTTCCAACATGCAAAGCCAAGTATGTGGGTCAACTCTCCTACATATACAAGGGTAGTGACCTCGCCTATGTCTAGTCAACATACCAAGTCAATTGTAACCTTTGGCTAAACTTAATTGACCTATTTGAACCCTAAATTTCTTGACATGGGTGCATTTTTAAATTGCCTTGGATCATGTGTGTCCTAGAAGTTTAGGCCAAAACCCATTCACCCATGGGAAAATGGGCCCCCTTTATGATCCAAGACCTTAATTAAAATATGTTTTGGTAGCATTTTAATGATTAAAATTTAAATTTTAAGTGTTGGCTTTTGGAATTTAATTTTCGTGAAATTGGATAAATACTTATAAATACATAGTCTTTTTATCATTTGAAAGGAAACACAATTTATGAAGAAATCCTGTTGAGAAAATATCATTGTCAAGATCATTCAAGAGCATAATTATTAGTCATTTGTAGTAACAATAAAGATTCTAACATCATGTCAAAGTTTATGTGTGTTCATGTTGTCTTGTGAAGGCTAACAAGTGTTATAGGTATTCATGCATTCAAGAAAATCTATCAAGAAAGATCCAATACCCTTGGAGTGATGTAATTGATTTTAGTCCTCCAAGGAAGCTATTGAAGGGTGGTGAGTTGCAGCAAATTGTTCATTCATCATTTCCTTCCTTTCCATTCAAGGTTTTATCATTGTCATTTCCATTGTGAAAGTGGAAACACTATTCATGGGGTTTAACTGAGGCAAGCCCCTATATGGCATAAACATCTTTCCCTCTTTGTGTATGTGTAGATTATAGATTGAAGAAGGATTGAAGGGATCTTGAAGAATAATTTTTCATTGTTGCATTTGTTGTCATCATTCTTGTCAATCTACGGAAACTAGCATAATTCATTTTCAAAATTTCAAAAAATTTATAGGTGGAAAACAACATCTTAGATCTAGCACTAGAGAATTGTAAAATGTTTTTTTGGAGGCCTAATCAAAGACCCATTTTCCTAGGGGCGAATTAGTCCTTTTGCATATTATGAAATCAAATTTTGGTGACAGGTACATGCTCTCTAATGTCTCCTAGATCTTCTTGCAAAGTATTGTTACAATTTGTTTATCTTCGGGAATTTGCATTTCACTTATTTAGGTCACATAGTTCAATTAGCTTCATCATTTTAAATTGTTTCTAGATAATTCTTAATCATCCTAAGGCCCTATTGAATCCACTAACCTAGGTTTGATTGACTCACCAATGAGGTTGAAACTTAATCTCTTGGCTTTGTGGTTGGTATTCTAATGAAATTTGGGAAAATCCCCCTTTGAGTCTTGGTTCTTTGCATTTAGGATCTAGGACTCCTTTTTTCCTAAATTTTAGGTACCAATGTACAAATGTAAAAGAAATATTTCTTAAATGGAGAAAAGGAAAAAATACATGTTTGAAAACCCCTCTCTAAAAGAGAGAAAAGATACAATAAAGTGATGAAAGATAGATGACACCATGATAACCCCAAAGTATAAAATACATCACATATATACATTACAAATTCCCCCCATAAGAGGGAAATAAAGAGACCACATAGCCCCCCCATAATGAAGTAGCTCCAAAACCATTAAAGAAAGTTTTAAGACTATTGTCTCCTAAAGATGCACCCTTGCTAAGTTACAAAACTTAGCACTTTGGAGGAACATGGGAACATTCCTAGGCTTATGGGTTGCCTAAACTTGGAATGGACCTCCAAAGAAGGCTGGCTCCTAAGGTACTCACGTAAACTACTCCTTGGGATGGAAAAGTGTAGAAAGAAAAGCATAAAATGAATTCTACCTACGTGGGTGATGCACCTAATTTGTTTTTTCAGAACCCATACTACTGTTTTAATAGACAATTTTCTCAAAAAACTTAGCTTAACTTAATACAACTCAAATATTTTTATATATCAATACATAAGTGTTTTACAAGGAGGCTTGCTTCTCTTAACACTTTTGAAGGAAAGGGGTTCTTTGACAAATAAAATAGATATTTGAACCACTACACTGTTGCAAGTATGGATGAGTATGGTGGTGTTGTCATTGATGTCAACACAATATAGGTGGCTGTAGAGAAAGGAATCAAGTGATTTCAGGTTGTGCATGTATAGTTGAGATACTATAGAGATGTTGTGAGTACATGGAGCTATCTTTATGGTGTTGCAAGTGTGCTGACATGATGAGTTGCCAAGTGCTTTTGAGAAATAGTGAAGATAGAGTTGTGTGTGTGCTTAGAATGTGCTCTAGTATGTGCTCCACATTTATTCTATGTTGATCCTATGATTGTGTGGATTTGAAGAGTTGTTTATGGGCATCATTAGGTGATATATCCTAGTTTGTAGCTTTTGGTTTGATGAAGAGTGAAATTTGTGTTCACCAGTGTGTGAACTGGTTTGGCAGTGTTATTTGGCTGTGACTAGGAGAAATGAATCTGCTTAGCAATCCTCCACTAGCTTGTTTTTGGTCTCATGGATCTGGAAGATGGTGTATAATGATGTTATCTATGCTCTATCAAAGGTGTTCATGGTTTGGTGCTTCGAAAGACTAGTTTCAGAGTTTCTGTGTGTGTCTGTGCAGTCTGGATGGATTGATGGAAAGTATTCTGTGTATGAAGGTTGTTACATTTGATGCGGATGAATATGAAGGAATCTAAGATGTGTTCTAGTGTATGGTGAAGTGTGTTATGTGGTCCACATGTTATCTTCTCATTGCAGAAGTGTGTACTTCAAAGTTCATTTGTGTTTTAGGTTTGGACGACCTAGTGTCTACACTTCATGTGAAGGATAAGTATCAATTAAGGAAGCATGTGATTGATCTAAGATGTTGTTTTGGGTCTTGGTTAAGTGTTGGTTTGGTCCACTCTCATTCTCTTCCACCACATGAATGTTGAGTTGCCAAACTAATTTGAATTTGTAATATGAAGCATGTGTATCTGACCTTGGAGAAAGTTTCTAAGGTTGAAGATGGTATAAATATAAGGTGAGATGTTAAGGATTGAATATAATAGACATGCCACAAGTTTGAGATGCAAGAGTGTGTGAAAGTGAATTGAGGCAACAGTACTTTAATGTGTTAGACTTCTGAAAGCAGTGAGTTGATGGTGTCTACAATCTTCTGATCAAGGCTATGGATGTGTGTAAATTGTCGTGGTGGATTTTTTGTTATCTTTTGTATTTTTAGGAAGTGATCCCCCTTGTTGAATAATGAGTCCTATCTATAAGAAGTGAGTGATCCTCTTTCTTGGGCAGTGAGCCCTTTGGTGGTGAGCCTCTTTGTAATCAGTTTTGATATTACTTTATATTGTGAGTTAATCCTCACCGTGGATTTTCCTTTATTGGGTTTTCCATGTAAATTTGGTGTTCTTTGTGTTGATATTGCTTTCTATTATTTGCATTTCATGTTCATACTTAATAACAGAATAAAGCAGATGTGAAGTTGATGATTGTTTGAGTTTTTTGATTGCACTTGGTGTCAATTGATTCACCCTCCCTCTTAGTTGTCTTGTGCCTTTCAAAAATTGGCGTCAGAGCTTTGGTTCCTCAGAGAAGAGCTTAACCACTTGAGTTTTAGATCTGATGGCACACAAATTGTCAATCCTTGTGTTTGATGGATCTAACTACAGTGATTGGAAAGTGCAGATGAGAGGTTACTTGATCTCTCTTGGTTAGAAGAATTGGAAATATATTGAGAAAAAACATGTTGCACTGGAAAGTGGTCCTTCTTCTGCAGATGTGATTTCTTCCTATGAGGAAAATGAAAAATCAAGGTATACAATCTATAGTGCTTTATCTAAGACTGAGCGAAAAAAAGTTATTTCTTTGAGAACTGCTTATGAAGTTTGGAAAAATTTGGAAGATATCTATGAAGGAAATGATAGAGCTAAGTGCATATATGAGAACTTGAAAATGGAAGAAGGTGAAGATATTGCAAGCTATTTTTAGAGGGTTGATCTTGCAGTAAATGAAGTAAAAAATCAAGGTGGTACTCTAACTGATGAAGATGTAATGGAGAAGATTCTAATGACTCTTCGAGAGAGTTACAGTGATAAATTCTCAGCCATAGAGGAAGTGTATGATCCAAAGAAGTTCACTAAAGAACAACTATTGGCACCTTGAATGCATTTGAGATGAGGAAGTTTGGAAAAGAAAAGGAGAAAACAAAATCAACCTTCAAAGCCACTAAGATAGAAGATGATCTAGATAATGAAGATTTAGAGGATTTGGAAGCAAACTTTACAAGGAAATTGAAGCAAGGTACCAATAGGTACAATGGTATGTTACCTTTTAAAATTTTTAGTTGTGGAAATATTGGTCACTATGCTTCAAGATGTCCAAATAGAGCTGTACACAAGAAGAACAAAGACAATAAAGACAAAAAGGATAAGAAGTTCAAGAAATTGCACTATGTTAGAGAAGATGTTGGAATTTTTGACGATGAACCTAGTTTTGAGGATGATAATGATGAATGCTTGTTTTTAGTCATGGAGAATAAATCTGTGTCTACTAACTCTAGAAGATGTGCAAGGGAAAGTGGTCTAAAGAACAAGAAGGAAGAGACATAAGGTACTTTGGTTACTTCCTTTCATACTAGATGAGATGAATACTATTGGGTGATTGATAGTGGCTGCTCAAATCACATGACCAGAGACAAAAGTAAGTTTACTAAAATTGAAAAGTATGATGGAGGATTAGTCATGTTTGGAGATGATTCTAGAGCAAAGATTGTTGGAAAATGAACAATTAGTTTTGATGGAAAACACAGTATTGATGATGTCTATTATGTTAAGGGATTAAGGCATAATATTTTGAGTGTTGGAAAAATGTGTAGAAAAGGATTCAAGATTGTGTTTTAGGATAACACCTGTGAGATTAGAAAAGGGTCCAAAATTGTGGTTACTGTAGGAAGAAGAAAATATGGGAAAATTTATTAGCTTAAGGGTGTTGATGGTCAGTGCCTTGTATCTCAAGTTAATGAAAGTTGGCTATGGCACCGAAGGATGAGACATGTAAAATTTGATAATATGATCATGATTAGTTCAAGAGAGGTTGTTCAGAATCTGCCTAAAATCACAAAGCCTACCAATACTATTTGCAGAAGTTGTCAATTAGGAAAGCAAACAAGATGCAACTTTAAAGGAAAATATCAATCAACTACTAGAATGTTGGAATTGGTTCATACAGGCCTCTTTGGTCCCACAAGAACATGAAGTATTAATGGTGACATGCATTTTTATGATCCTTATTGATGATTATTCTATAATGACATGGGTTACATTTCTTAGGGAGAAAGATCAAGCTTTGGATATATTCAAAGTGTTCAAAGCTAGGGTAGAGAATGAAGTGAACCTGAAATCAAATGATTAAGGTTTGAAAGAGGTGGATAATTCACTTCCAATAAGTTTAATACATTTTGTGAAGAGCATGGCATAAAGAGACATTTTTTTCTCCTAGAACTTCTTAGTAGAATGGAGTTGTTGAGAGGAAGAACCAAACTATTCAAGAGTCTGCAAGGACTATGATGAAAGAAGAAAATGTACCTAATGTATATTGGAGAGAGGAAATCCACACTACTATTTATATTCTTAACAGAGTTTAGATCAGAGGTGATAGCACAAAGACTCCTTATGAGCTGTGGACTAGTAAGATTCCTATTGTTAAATATTTTAAGGTGTTTGGAAGCAGATGCTATATTAAAAGAGACGATGAAAACCTTGGAAAGTTTGATGCTAGATGTAATGAAGGTATTTTCCTTGGATATTCAACTAGTAGCAAAGCTTACAAATGCTTCAACAAAAGATTGAGGATTATTGTTGAGAGTGCAAATGTAAAAGTTGATGAAGATATGCATAGACCGGTTGAAATAAGTGAAGTTGAACTAGATGAACCTATCTGCAGACAAGTACAAGAAGAGAACAAGGAAGAAGAAGAAAAAATTGAAGAAGAAGAAGCTCTAAAACCTGCTCCTAAGACCCCAAAGTATGTACAGAAAAATAATTCAAAAGAACAGATAATTGGAGATAAAAGTGAAGGTGTGAAGACAAGAAGCAGGGTAGTGGCAGCTGAGGTAAATATATGTTTACTTTCTAAAGTAGAACCTAAATCAGTGTGTGAAGCATGCAAAGATGAGAGTTGGGTTAGAGAAATGAAAGAGGAATTGTAGCAAATAGAGAAGAATCATACATGGGAATCGGTTCCTAGACCTGAAACAAGAACATAATTGGCTCAAAGTGGGTGTTCAAGAATAAGCTGGATGTGAATGGTGAAGTAGTAAGAAACAAAGAAAGACTTGTATGCAAGGGTTATTCATAGGTTGAAGGAATAGACTTTGAGGAGAAATTTGCCCTGATGGAAAGAATGAAGGCTATTCAGATGTTTTTGGATTTTTTTGCTCACAAAGATTTCAAGGTACACCAGATGGATGTCAAGTCTACATTCTTGAATAGAGAATTGGAAGAAGAGGTGTACATGGAACAACAAAAGGGGTTTCAGTTATCAGATAAACTAGACATGGTCTGTAAGTTGAAAAAGGAATTTGTATGGACTTAAACAGGTTCCCAAAGCATGGTATGCAAGGTTGGACAAATATTTGACATAGAAAGGGTTCAAAAAAGGCTCAACAGATAGTAATATTTATTTCAAAGTTGAAGGAAACAAAATGTTGATAGTAGTTGTGTATGTTTATGATATTATCTGCAGAGGAAATGAGGGTATGTGCAAGAGATTTGTAGAGGAGATGCAAAAAGAGTTTGAGATGTTTATGATTGGTGAGTTGAATTTCTTTCTAGGACTTCAAGTGAATCAAAATAATAAAGGCATATTCATTTTACAATCAAAGTATGCCAAAGAGTTGTTGAAGAAGTTTGGAATGGATGACTCCAAACCAATCTATACCCCTATGGTGACTGGATGCAAACTGAGTAAAGATGATGAATCTCCTAAAGTTGATAAGAGCATGTATAGATCTATGATTGGTGGACTATTATATCTTACTGCTACTAGACCAGATATCATGCATGCAGTATGTTTGGTTTCCAGATTTCAAGCAGAACCTAAAGAAGCACATGTTACAGCTATGAAGAGCATATTCAGATATCTAAAAGGAACTTTAGATTATGGATTGTGGTA